>JAYEAL010001221.1:0-18939 GCA_036419045.1 Scirpophaga incertulas | reverse complement strand
ACCTCGAGTTTTTTTGCTTAGAATACTTTTTTAATTAAAGTATGCGCGACTCATGTTATTATCCAGGCCGTGAAAGTACAAGTGGATGCAAAATTAAAATTAAACAAGACAAATAAAAAACAATATACCCTGTTCGCTGTCTATAAAGAAATATATAAAAAAGTTAAAGAGCGGAAACCAAATCAGAGAATAAAAAGATTTTTTGATTGTAGAATAAATAATGACAAAGAAGAACAAACAATTACAAATAATTAGATCACCTACACCACAGACTAGTAAGTAACCACAGACTAATTAGTAAGTAACCAAGTAGAATACACCTACTACGCACAGATTAGTATACTATTCTACTACGGTTTAGAGGATCACCATTCACTTGGTTTTGAATTTGAAATTTTGAGGCTTGGGGCTATTAGGAAGTTTATTACTACCATAGACTATATAAATAAATTCTTATTCTTCAACTTTCTTTTTTATCGATTGGAGTAAAAACGAAGATTTTTTTGTGACTGTAGTTAAATAAAGATTACAGCACAGAAAAATGCAGTTGTAGGATATTTAAAGATAAGGCTGAGTATTGTATATTCGGTAAGTCATTCCGGTTGAGCCGTCTCGATCGGCTTACAGTCTGTAAAATATAGCTTGATACTTGTGACATTTGTCTGACTGACATAACTAGTGCTATACGCGACGAAGCATAATTTTATCGATAGTGAAGTAGGATTTGTAACATAATGTTTTATTACGAAATCGAACTGAAATTGCTTATATTAAGTAAATTTATTCAGTAAAAGGTACACAACCCAAATCATTGTTATAATCGGAATCAGATTCCGATTCGCTGGAGGTGTTCTGGAGATTAAATAATAGTTCTTGATCTACAATGTTGTCAAAGCGGACATTACGCTCCCAATCCTCTTGAATAATTATTTTAGTTTTGTCAACCACCTTCTTCCAGTCTTAAGCCGTAACCTGGTCACAAGCATTGTGTAGTAATGTCAACATTTTATTTTAGCTGTAAATGGCGGTACTGTGTTATGTCTAGCTGCGTGATCTTAAAAAAAAAAATATAACTCAAATGATGAACTAGAGTCCGCGCCACGAAAGAAGTCCCGCGGAAATTTTAGGAACTAAATTTGACAACTCAGCCATATTGTTGTGTCAGGTGTTCGATCGCGTTTTTCCCGTTCCGTGTTTTTGTATAATAAGAAGTGTTTAAAGTATTATTTACAATGCCTAAAGTAGTGAAAAGTGAAGCTCGAGAAATGATTCTCAGGGTGAAACAGTTTTGCGAAGAGGAAATGAAGAATAAAGACGTTCTTATTCCATTAAAAAATGTTAGAGCACGTGTTGCTGCAATGACAGGTAATTTCTGGTGCTGCCAACTTTAAATTATTTCCCTATATTTGAGTTTTCTTTAATATTTTAGTTCTATTATTCTCTTCTGTTACTTCAATTATGAGCGATTATTATTAACGAATAAACTTTGTTATTATATGCTAATTTTTATATACACTTATGTGTAAAAGTAAAAGATTAATGTAACCATTTTTATTTTATTTCAGGTGTGTCAGAAAAAACCGTAACCAGAATAACCAAAGAAGGAGAGGTTGCTGCAAGTACATCTAAGAAAATAGTCACTCCAGGAAAAAGCAGACCTCATTCAAAAAAAGTTGATTTGGATGATTTTGATCTTTCTGCCATAAGACAAAAAATTCATGCTTTCTATTTGGTTAAAAAGGAATTGCCTACAGTGAACAAATTGAGGCTGGAATTAAAAGAAGAAATCAATTTTCAAGGTAGCAATACAACGTTACGCAGAATACTTAAATCTATTGGGTTTAAATTTATGCCATGCCAGTCTAAACGCAAAGTATTGATGGAACGCTTCGACATAACCGCTTGGCGCGCCAGATATATAGAACGAATGAGAAAGAATAGGTTATTAGACAAAAGACCTGTTGTATTTTTAGATGAAACATATATTCATGCCACTTACCATGCAAAGAAATGAGGAAAAGAACAAGGTGTTCTCGTATCTGATTCTGTGGGTGGTCGATGGATTATTGGACATGCTGGTGGTGAGATGGGTTTTGTTGATAATGCTCTATTAATTTTTAAATCCCAATCGAAGTATACGGATTATCACGATGATATGAATTCAAACAACTTTTTAAAGTGGATGTCAGAAAAAGTTGTGCCTAACTTACCTGCGAATTGCCTGGTAGTTATGGATAACGCTCCATATCACACTACTCAAATTAACAAGGCACCAACCATGTCTAACTTAAAAAGTGAAATGCAGGAATGGTTAAGGGAAAAAAGAATTTATTTTGAAGAGAGCTGGATCAAGCCCATTTTATATGAAATTATAAAAAAGAACAAGGACCCACCAATTTATGCAGTTGATGAATTACTTAAAAAACATAACCATGAAGTGGTCAAATTACCACCCTACCATTGCGACCTTAATCCCATAGAAAAAATTTGGAGTCTTGTAAAAAGAAGGGTAGCAGAGAAAAATGTAAGTCAAGATCCAAAAGAAATTCTTAAATTAACTGAAGCCGCTTTTGCTAGTATCACACCAGAAGAGTGGAAGGTGCAGTGCAAACATGTTGAAAAATTAGAAGATAAATATTTTGAAAATGATGGGTTAATAGATGTAGCAATGGATCGGTTTATTATAACTACTACAAGCGATAGTGATAGTGATTCAGATCACAACAGTATCCTCGAAGATAGTGATAGTGATTGTTCAATGAGTGGATTTGCTGAGCTAGAGGACCACAATTATTTTAAAAAAATATAGTTTCATATAAATATATGCATCCAAATCGTTCACTGTTTCATTATTTTATTCAAATATTAAGCAATCACATTATATGATAGTTATTTTTTTTATCAAGGAATTATTATTGTTATTAATATCTCTTGGTATCTATATTTTTACCCATTTGTGTGTGTTGACACTTCTGCCTACCCGTTCGAGGTATGATGATAATATGTCATGTTATGTAATACTTAAGAGAGAATAAATTTACTTTCAACACTTACATTTTTTTTTAAATAATTTTATTGGAGGATGTAAAGTTTCATCCGGGCTCGAAATAAAATTACATAATGATCGGATACCAGAGGGCCTAGACAAGATGATTTTTGAGATTCACTCTCTATCGCCAAAAGAAAAAATGTATGGGATTGAGATGCTTATGTCAATCAACATATTTTTCTTTTAGCGATAGCAAGAGCGAGTGTCTAAAAGCATTTTCTCTAGGCCCACTGGTCTAACTATGAAAATTATGCGTAGGTCATGCCACAAAACGAGAGGGACGTGTAGACTATTTTGTGGAAATATTCTTTTCTTACGGTCGAAAATTAACTAAGCCCGAATAAAAGCTATAAAAATAAATACATTCTAATTTAAATTAGAAAACTACTTATTAAATTTCACGGAAAAACTTCTAAAGCTTGTACAGAAATGAATTCCAAGTTCTACAAATATTGTGCAGTTCCTTTGTGTCAAAATACTAGTCAAAACACCACAAAAACGTTACAAAGAGAAATAAACCACTAACTGCACAAAATGTTTATTGTTGCGATTAAATTCTTTTTTATATCAAATTTAAAGTGATATATTCAGGGTGATCTTTATGTTTACATCAAAATTTAACTGTCAATCACGTGATTTTACGGATTTAATATTCAATTTTATTCATTAAAATATAAAACATAGTAAACTTAATCAGTAAAAAAATGCAAGTTCGGTAACTTTACAGTGTAAGCTCCCGGAAAAGCCAAAATTTGTATTGTATTTCATTTTCTGTCTACACCCGTATTCTCGGCAAATTTTAAAATTGTGGTACTTGCAACATTGTAATTCACGACTGGGACGCCGCGTCTGTGGGACTTCTTTGGTGGCGCGGACTCTAAGTTTAAAGTACTCATGTCGGCAAGTCGCCTTGTTGAACTCCTTTGACCTTGTCAGCGAGTACCTATCCGTGCCTATTACCTACGACTTGTCGAAAGTATTTGGGGAGGTTTGATAATGAATTACTTTGACTTACTTATTTCCATGCTACTTCAGCCAGCATGTGATGGATGTAACGATCTGCTTCGCTTTATTATAATTTGCTATGTATCCATTTGTGTTTCACCCTGACTCGTTATAACTTGACTAGCCTCTTCATAATCATCAACCTGTAGGTATAAAAATATACATCATTCCCTTGTTAAGGAAATCCAAGTGCGAGGGTCCAACCTAATACATTTATTTAATTATTACATGCTTTATGATCGATTTTCTTCACCTCAAAAGAGGGGATGGGATATGGCGTGACACCACGAACAAGACCCTCACGGTCAGGTTCGCCAGATTTTTGGGTATCCCTTCTGCCGGCAGCCCCCACACCCTTACGGTGTGGGTACAAGGTACGATCAAAACACAGTCCCCCACAGGACAACAATTAGGATTTTAATACATCAACCCTATGCACTTAGCTTTCATCAACTGGAGGCTCCTCAACTTTACAGGTATCCAGCACTGACTTTATAACAACTTCACAACTAGCAAGACTAAGTAGATGCGGTAGGCGCCAAAACTTGAAGTAAAAAGAATGCGTAACGTCGGTCTCAATGAGTGAAAGAATAAGTAGTTAGTAGAGGATTCATAGACTATAGAACTATTTAGTTATGGTAAAGTTCCTCACCTTATACAAAATTATCAGTATTGCTATATACAATAATTATATTTCGCGAGAGTGTCGCGACAACTCACTCACATATCAAAGGGTTTCTTGAATGACTCGGAGAAAAGTTAAAAACGCTGAAAGTTAAATTTAATAGACGAAATAGATAATGAATACATAAATATGTAACGAAATAATTACAAACCTTCAATATTTGCCCAAATCAGTTTGATTAAAAACGCTGAAAGTTAAATTTAATAGACGAAATAGATAATGAATACAGAAATATGTAACGAAATAATTACAAACCTTCAATATTTTCCCAAATCAGTTTGATTGCGTTGTAATGGCAGTGGTATGGCGGTAAACAGATGACTGTATGGCCCATTTCTTTTGCAATTTCATCTTTTGCAATTTCATCTAAGTGTTCGCAGCTTATGGATGCTAACCTGTCTTAACAATTCTTTCTTCAGCATCGTCTCGTTGGCTTCCAGTCCTTTGCTTTGCAGCAATGAAATTATTTGTTATATATATTGAAATTTAAGTGGTAGGGAGCGTTGTCCATAATGATTTCATGTGGCTCATCAAGTTATTAAGTAGAATCAAAAACCACTCTTTAAAGAAGAATGCCCATTTGAGACCTGGTCAAACATTTTTGACAGGTTTCGTAAAATGTATTGGAATCTTTATGAAACTCAAATAATTCTGCATTAAAAGTTATATAAAATGTCCTAATAAAAAAATAAATCTGATAAATTCTATATCGTATTACCGTGAGAGTAGGCAGTGTACACCAAACAAATGGATAATCCAAAATACTGTATCACAAATTCTTTTAATAATAAATCATTATAAAAAAAAAATAGTTATTAAGTTATACATAGTAGACAGCCAACACAAGATTATAGTGTAAAAACAAAAACAATATGATTCCTAACAACTCAATTTAAAACACATCAATCATGCTTACATCATTTCTGTCACACCAGCCAGTCAATTAGACACACGATTTGCAAACCTCTTTCTAACACTCCTCTCAATCGTTCCATCTTGACTCTCTTTTCAGATATATTCTCTTTAACTTTCTCTTTCAATCTAATCCAACACACCCATCTCTCTCACACAAAAAATCAAACTTCTTTCTCAGGAAGTGGTTTCGTCTCAAAATGTCAGCAACCATTCAGTTGATCAAGCATCAACAAAGCCATTAACGGCTTCACACACATCTTTGAGTAGACTATCCTAAAATAATGGTATTCTTTAAGTATCTTAATTTCTCTTTAGCACTACTCCAATGACTATCTTCATAGCAATTACAAAAAACTGACTCATATAATTAACTGATGATCAATGTCTGGTCTGTGCATACAGAAAAGCTACATAAGACTACCTATAGTTCGAATGGGAATCACTGGTGAAAACGTCTCATAATAGTCAATACCTTTTCTCTGACTAAAGCCTCTTGCAACTAGTCGAGCTTTGTATCTGACTCTATTTCCCACCTCCTTTTTGATTCTAAAAAGCCATTTAGAATCAACAATATTGCTCGCTTCATCAGGCTTTACTAGTATCCAAGTACCATTCTTGCGTAATGCATCTAGCTCCTCCTGAATTGCAACTCTCCACTGTTTAGCATCTGTCCTTCTAAGTGCTTCGTCTAATGTAAGTGGATCATCCTCTTCTGATGTAGCTTGATATGTGACATAATCAGGAAATTGTACAGGTTTCCTGCTCCTCAATGGATATCTCCTTTCGGATTCTGCTGGTAAGTCTACATGCTCTGATCCGGTTGGTTGCAATTGAGAAGCTTCTTCATCAACGTATGCAGTATTATCTTCAAGACAGGCAGAAGTATTGGTTGTTTGATTTATCTCCACTGATAAATCATTTTCACTGACCTCACTTTGTACAGTCTCTCTTTGTACATTAATCAGCTTGTTATCCTCTAAATTTATGGTTACCATATCTTTTCCCTTTTGACCCACTGGTGGTTTTTGATAGAAGTTATTTTCCATAAATACCACATCTCGTGCAATATAAAATTTGTTGTCAGAGGGGTCAATTAATCTATACCCCTTTGATTCCTCCGAATAACCGACAAAAACTAACTCTTTGCTCTTTGGTTCCCATTTAGTTCTCTTTTGGTCAGGAATGTGCATGTAACATAAACAACCAAAAACTCTTAGATTACTCAAATCTATTTTACGTCCAGTCCATGCTTCTTCTGGAGTCACATTTTTCAAAGCTAAAGTCGGACTTCTGTTCTTTAGATAGACTGCTGTATTGACAGCTTCAGCCCAGAAACTAACAGGTAATCCTGCTTCTTGTAGCATTGATCTCGCTTTGTCAGCAATAGTACGATTTGCCCTCTCAGCAACTCCATTCTGTTGAGGTGTATAAGCAATAGTTAACTGACGTTTAATTCCATGAGCCTTAAGGTACTCATCAACCCTCCGGTTAACGTACTCTCGACCATTGTCCGTTCTAAGTACCTTAATTTTCTTTCCTGTTTGAGTTTCTACCAAAACTTTAAACTCTTTAAATTTTTCAAAAGCTTCACTCTTCTCTTTTAAAAAATAAATAAAAGTTTTCCTCGAAAAATCGTCAATAAACGTAATAAAATATCTAAAACCTCCTAATGAGTAATCACTCATAGGTCCACTAATATCAGAATGTACTAATTCTAATAAATCTGTAGCTCTTGTAGCTTTATTTCGTTCAAAAGATTGTCTTGTCTGTTTGCCCATCAGACATGCTACGCAGTTTAATTTGCAAGTAGTAAATTTAGGAAAACTCACCCCAACAGCCAATTTATCTCTTAATAGTAAAAGGTTACGTACTCCCAGATGTGCCAATCGTTTATGCCACAAATCAATCTCATCATTGGTTCTAGATATCAAAACCGTCTCCTGTAAAGATGATTTGAGTTTATAAACACCCTTTTCAAGCATACCTTTTATACACGATTTACCCTTTACAACAAAATTAGCTGCTTCATAAATATCAAAACCTTTATTAGAAAATACAACTGTTTTACCTCTATTTACAATACTACTTACACTAAGTAAGTTAGATGCTACATTTGGTACATACATAACATTTCTAACTGTCATGTTTAAAGATTTATTCTCAACTATACCAAATCCTTCACCATATATCTTACCTCCATTCGCACACGATATCTCTATCTTATCATGCTTTTCGAAATCTTTCAACCAATCTTTCCTAAAAGTCATGTGAGATGAGGCGCCGGAATCTAAAATCCACTCTTCATCTAAACATTGATGTGTTGTAGCAAGCGCTGTAGCCGTAGTTGCAGACTGTGCAGTACTAGATTGCTTCCTACTCTTAGGATTATCTGGACAGTCATACGCCTTATGTGGACCTCCACAAATAAAGCACTTGATCTTTGCTTTGTTCCGTTTCTGAACATATTTCACATTATTATGATGCTTAGATTTTACTTGGAGTGCAGAATTGGTTCGATCTGAATCCCTCGTACCGACTTTGTCATCTTCTCTTTGAAACAATTTCGACTTCACATAATCTGTTGTTAACATTACATTTGCCGTTTCCATGGCCAATCTCATAGGTGCATACTCTTCTGGCAAACCTTGTAACATCAGTGCTGCTAACATTTCGTCGTCAACGTCCTTACCGAGATCGCTCAGTTGATTAGCTACTCGCATTAATTCAGTCACATACTCCGTTATTGATCTGAATTGTGATAGTTTCAAACCGACTAGCTTCGAAAGCAATCTACACCGATTATTTACACCTTTGTCTTCAAAAGCTGCTTTTAAATTATGCCATGCTTCATATGCCGTTTTTGCTTTACGCACATGCACCTTACAGTGTTTATTTATCAATAAGCATATCTTAACTCTAGCTTTTTGATCTCCTCTAATAGCTGCTACATTATCCGGGTTAGGTGGACTCTCTACATACTGCCATAGATCATCATGGATTAATATGCATTCCATATCAAACTTCCACGTATCGTAGTTACTACTTCCGTCTAACTTTTCGATTATAGGAAGTGAACCTGAACCCATACTCATATTTAATAATGAATTATTATTAGTTACCTCTCTTTGTGTACTCTCTAATAGTATTGGGGTGCTCTCACCACTATCCATTGTTCTTCTGTGGTCTACGCTACTGGGCCCATAACCTGATAAATTCTATATCGTATACCGTGAGAGTAGGCAGTGTACACCAAAACAAGTGTATAGATCCAAAATACTGTATTCACAAATCTTCAATAATAAATCATTATAAAAAACTAGTTATAAGTTTATACATAGTAGACAGCCAACACAAGATATAGTGTAAACAAACAATATGATTCCTAACAACTCAATTTAAAACAATCAATCATGCTTAATCAATCGTTTTCACAAAAAACATTTTGACACAGCATCACTCAGCTTATTAATAAACAAAATTCGACACCGCGACTTAAAGAATAGGCATTCCATTGAGAAACCAGGCACTTACCGAGAACCAAGGTATCCAGCCTGAAACAAAGGAAAAAATATTGATAAATATTAACTACATCTACATATTCCCAACTACAAACAATAATTATATAATTACATATTTACATTGACCCAACATAACTCTTAATGAATTAAAAAAAAAAAAAACTCATGAAATAATTTAATAAACACTTTAAATTAAAAACACATCAATCATGCTTACATCATCTGTCACACCAGCCAGTCAATGACACGATTGCAAACCTCTTTCTAACAAAATCGTAGGCCAGGATAAAAAGATATTGCACTTTCAATAGTTTCAATATTGTGGATAAATATGATTACGGCCCATAATCAAAACTGGAACGCAGCCATTTATCTCGTCGACGTTCCGTTACAAGCAGTAAAAGAACACAAATATATTTTTACATTTATTTTTTAATAAATGTTATTAATATTTTGTGAAAGAAAAGCTTATCTAAAGCTGGAGTTAATATAAATAGTGTTATTACTACTCGAAATGCTTAAGACTTTGATGAAATTGTAAAAAAAATTAGTAAATACTTTGACTTTGTGTGTACCGAAACATATTCTTTACTGACATGCAAAATGTTTGATTTTCTTAGGCGTGTATTTATATCGTGACTGGGTCATCAGGTATTGTATCTTAAAAAACCTGAAATACATAAAAAAAGAGCATTGCTATATATATTTAAACCATAAAATGCATTGCTTTTTATTGTACTTGGCCAACCAACAACAACATAATAATAACTCGTAGAGTAATTGTTCTCGTCTTATTTATAACCAACATCATTGGTTCCACTTGATTAACATGCTTGATGTGTCAAAAAATGACAGATAACTTCAAATTGTATTTTTAATATAGCTCGATTCCGTTACATACAAATTAAAATATATTTTAGTCACGCATTTCTCATCACAAAAATTAATAGTTTTTAGACCACTATCATCTTCATACATCAAGATACAAAAAAATAGTTTGACAGTTTTTGAATGTATGGAACCGGGCATTGTTCTTTAACAAAATTCATTTCTTCATGGTATTCACTTGTTTGAACTGATTTGAATGCTAGGAGACAGTTGGGTACAAAAACCTGACGAAGATCCAGCATGGGCAATAATTAGCCGTTGTCCTTTGCCTTCAGGGACTTTAATGTCGATTCCACTTTATCGTCAGTCCATGATTTCGTCACCGTGTGGTTTTCTTTTATCGCTTTTTTTATAAGCAAACCCAATTTTTTTCATAATTCTGGATAGGGATGGTAAACTTGCTTTAAACAAACCTGCGTCTTATTTCCTTGTGAGAAAGGTTAATATTATAAGAATAAGCAGTCAGGCAACAGAGCGAGCGCCTACGCCTACACAACGATTAGCTTTCTCTCGCTCACACTTGTAGCACAGTCGTACTCGCTCGCTTCGTGGCCGCACACACTCAAGTGGCAACAACAATAATGCGACTAGGCGATAATTTTGTCAACAGCAACAGCAGGATAACAGTATAAGCCGTTGTTAAATAACGTGTTATTAATTACGGGAAAATAATTCATTATATTATCTGTTATTGAAATAACGACCACTACTACGTACCACGGCAGGAAATCTTCATATAATCTACTATGAGCATTATCTCTATGGTTCACATAATGAAAATGACAGCTACCCTGCCCCCCTTGTTTCGATCTGTAATTTCCGTTTCCGCCGGTCATTTTATAATATGTTACCATTTTATCTTGTCTGTCATTGTCATACTGTTTCAAAATTGTTGGAGTAAAGTCCGTATAATTATATAAAAGGCTCATATTTACATTAGGGCATCCAATCAGAGTAATATTAATTTTTTTTAGTGAAAGATCTCGTAATTATTAACTTGTGTGTAAAATATTATATTGCGGAGATCAATGGTTTTCGAGAAAAAAAAATATTGAAAATTTAAAATTTTTTTGGTTAAGTGACGAACTTTTACAACAAAAACGCGCTTGGAATGTTGGCAGCATTGCTAAATTGACATCATTTATGATTAATGGGCTGTGTTTCAGTGCCGTGAAAAAAAATGTCGCCGCTATTTTGTGTTTAGATAGGTCTAATCAGTCAGCGCCAAGTAATATTGTTCTGTGTTCCTAAGGCTGTATGAATAAAAAAAATCGATAAGAATTACCGATATTTCTTACTAATATTGATGGTAATGTAACATAATTATACTAAATGAAACGAATTATTTTTATAAAATCCATTCATTCTCTCGGAGGAGTACACCCTAAATTCACATCAGAATCAGTTCCCGAATTACTTGAGCAATCTTGTAAATGTATGATTAAATCGTTTTCACTAATTTATCAAATCGAACGTCTCGTTCCCAATCGTCGACCATTAATTTTTTGCATTTATTTATTATGATTATCATCAACATCAGTGAAAAGTTATATAATGAATTTAAATATTATTTGCGCTTTAATTATTAAACGCCATAGTAACAGTAATTAAGTAATAAAATATTCTAATAATTAAAAATAATTTAATCAACTACTTAATTATTGACTAACCAGGGTGAAGTTCGATTCCACCTTCAATTTTATCGTCACATTTCGTATTGCTATGTGAGATGAAGGCAAATCCTGCATATATACTACATGTAAAAATTTAAGTATATTAAAATATACTACTTGGTTGAGAAAAAAGAAACTAACTATTACCTAGTTAATATACTTGAGATTACCGTAACCAAAGGAAGTAGTTTTAAGTTGGCAACACTATTAAGTACTACGTGAGTTTTAGAATAGCATACTCATCTGTGTTTAGAAGAAGCACGTCGTGTTTATTACACTGACGAGCGTTTGTTGAAGTCTATTTGTAGTAGGTCTGTCTTATAATGAGGTTCAGATTGGGTGCTTTACTTACAAACACCCAAATATTTTTATAATCTGTGACAAATATACCGTATTTCGTAACGTAGTAAATCTATACTTTATTTGTGGTATATCAAATCATTCAATTTTATGGTGTTTTTCTGTTTGAGGACTTGAAGACAGGTTTTCGTAAAGTGGTGTAGGCATTACACTGCTTTTTTGTTAGCGAAACGTAGCATGTAATTTAACAAAATACATTCTGTTAAATCTTAGTTTATTAATTAATTATATGTTCGTAGTGTTTCGAGTAGTTCACATATTTACTAACTATTAAAATTACTTGCAAGTCAAAATGTTCTAAAATTCGACAAGAGGTATTTCCTAGTACTACCGCAACGAAGACACGGAGAAAATATTATTTTTCCACTATTTTAAATTAGAATAGTCCAGGTAAGTCATGGGGAATAGGTTTTGTTGAACACAACCCTAGAAGTGTGTATTTTCTCCCGTAATTTGTTTAATAACGGTATTCTCATTTAGCTTATTTTATTTACCTTGTTACTGAGAATTAAATGGTGGTAAATATTAATTTAATTATTTAGAATTATTATTACCTGTATACGATATTTTATAAATTTTATGTCGCCACTATGCTTTCCATTTAGACTTTGACACCACTTCTTTGTGTGCGTGCGCACCTGTAGCGAAATAAATAATTTTGTTCGCGAAGTTTGATAATTTAAGTGTAATGGCTTTTTTATTTCAAAAACTGCAGCCTATACATAATCTTCATTGTAATCTTCATTTATATTACCTCATTGTTTTTTACTTTATATAAAATAAACTGCTTGATGGAAGCCCAAAAATGAATAGGTACATAATACATAAGTCAACATAAAAATGCTTAATTTACTCTGTATTGGTGTCATTATACTGTTTTATTTTCATAGCAATAAGTCCCAACAAAATTTCTCTTGCGTATAGACAGGACATGATCATAAACTATACTGTGAAAATGGTTATGTGATAAATATATATTATTTTTCAATAATTATCAAAGATCTCTCTAATTTCTAGAAGATCTATAACTAATTTGTGTGTTTGTAATAAGATGTAAACATTTATTTCAAATTAATATTGTGTGGGTTTCTATGTGGTTCTTTGGGATAACTAATATTTTTGTTGTTTGTAGTAGTAATATTTATATGTAAGAAAGATTAATAAAACATGTAACAAGATAATTTATAAAAAATCCTGAATTTATTTATTTCGCTACATTAGAATCTTAGGTCTTGATTCAATAATAAATCTTAACCAGAACTAAAACTGTCTTGTTTGTCCAGTGAAAGTCCAAGTTAATAAGTCCACTTCCATTACAGTATTTCTCTGTAATATACATTATTCCTATTGCTACTATAATAAATGCTAGTTAAATATTTCATTTATTCTTGTGTTTATTTTACTATATGTTTATGGATGTATATCAAAATTACAGTTTGATCAATACAAATTATTTAATACAAAGGCAGAAAGCAGTCTGTTTTCACTAATCTAAATCTGTACACCACCCCTGGGCACAATCTATAAAATAGATGTTTATATTTATTACTTAGTGGTTGCTCATATATAACTCTTCTTTTCTTAATACATCAAGGTATATTTAAATTAAGGCTTCCTTAAGATAAGACTTGTGTAGTTGGCTGTCAGACTTCATTTGCTACAATGGATCATTTTTTGCAGCTAGTGAAGAAACATGGCAGAAGCACATTCAGCTGTAGCTTTTTCATTTGCAATCACTCATGATGGATGGGATGTTAATTTTGATCGTGAAGTATTATACTTGGTGTGGGAGTCTGGTATCAGATCATGGAAAAAACGTTTAGCTAGATTCCGGGTGAGTAGTTCTTAACAGAGTGTGTTATTTTATTGTTGTGCTTCTGTCTCAGGATGAGCTATAATTACAAGTATGAACAGTCCTTGTAGAGCTATCAAAGCGAAGTATGTTATATCAGGATTAAAAAGCAAATTCCAGGGACAAAATAAAAAGGACTTATATTAACAGTCATTCAGTCCTTTTTTATCCAGACCAAGTCTGTTCAATACAATAGACCAAAGCTATACTCATACAAATTTGAAGTTAAAAATCAACATATAGAGATCTACACAATATTAAAAGTTACATATTACTTACTAATTGACAATATTTACAGAATAGTGTTCATAATGGAGTTTATCCTGGACATTTACAATCCCTGTATGTATTATGGACACTACTTGTAGCAGTACATTTTGGAGGATTTCATATACCATTTGGGCTAGTACGCAAGGCTTTGGTTGTACTACCCGGGTAAGTATTGGAGATTTATGTAGATATTGGTAAATGTTGCATTTGAATTTATTTCAAATGCACTTATAACAAATCTGTTTCAGTGATTCCACTATGTGGCAAGTGATAGCATGTTTACTGGCAGCGTTAACAATGTGGCTTTCTGTCATTTTCTTAATGAGATACTTACTAAAGCTACTTCTGATGTATAAGGTATATTTATTTTTATATTATAAATACATTAAAATTATATTTATTTTTACTTATGCCATTTGTAAATACTTATGTAATTTCTAAATTACACACTTATATAGATAGTCACTGTAGTTAGACAAAAAATAGCGAGATAGAATGGCCAATTTCTGTTTCTTAAAAAAATCATCTGTCTGTTACAAATATTTTCTTAGTAGGTATGGCTGAAAAAAACCTATTACATAATAAAACCTATTAGGGATTTTTTTATATTAGATTTTTAAACAAATGTCATTAATGAGCCTCCATATTTATGTCATTTGCAAATTTTCCACCTGTGACTTCACCTACCTTATATTAGTTCTTCTCATAAGAAAAAGAGAGATATTTAATTAACAAAAATATTTAAAGGCCTTCCCTAGGTCTCAAGGTAGCTAATATTATGGACCAAATAAGTTAAAATCTGTTGTTTTTATAGATTATCCTGTTAAGAATGAAATGTTTTGCAATAGAAAAAAATATTATTGATTAAAATCTCACTAATAAGTATAATATTTTGGTATAAGTAGTAGTGACACAATTTTTTCAGAAGACACATAATCCTCAAAATGGAAATTTAAACACCTGTATAACTTTGTAAAACAGACATTAATTTTAAGTGAATCAAAACACGTCAAGTAGTCCTATACAAATAAATTCTTTTCATTTAAACATTTTAGATAGAAAAGATTAAACTGGGAAATATATTTCAATTAAAGTTTAATCTCATTTTTACGCAGGCAAATTTATTTATTTATTGATAGCTGCTGGTGGAAGGGTAATCCAAATCAAACACTAAACCTATTATTTTATGATGTTCAGGGATGGATGTATGAATCCAGAGCACCTGGAGCAAAAATATCACTAAAAACGAAACTATGGGCAAGTGTAGTAAAAGTTCTTTCCGGATGGAACAAGCCAAAGCTATACAGCTTTCAAGGATCATTGCCAAGACTACCACTCCCATCAGTAAAGGACACAATGAGACGGGTAAACCAATTTGTTTGATTTTCCACATTTATTTGGTTCAGTTTCAATATTTCATATAAACATTGTTTTATATTTTAGTACTTGATTAGTGTTCGTCCTTTATTAAATGATGAAAATTATGAGAGGGTGAAAAGACTAGCTAATGAGTTCGAGGAGACAATTGCAGTCAAATTGCAAAGATACCTTATACTGAAGTCCTGGTAAGTAGGCAGTTAATTATGTAAAATGTAATGATGTAATAATTTAACCTAACATTATTCTTACACCAACATAACAATAGGGGCTGAATGGTTAGAATACAATGGTTTTGTGATATTATGCTCTCATGAACACCTAAAATAGTTATTTTAATTTACTTACGAGGGCTGCTACTTAAGTATCCGGAATCTGGGATTTCAACATTTTTAAACGCAATATATGACCACCATGGTAAAATTCGTTCTTTTTTTGAAATACTGGCTGCTATTTTTTTTTCCTTATGTACACTAGTGTTTTGTTTCTGATGGGTTTAAAATGTCATATCACTGAAATGATGGAACTCACACGTGAAAATATTCGTGCTATGATTTATTACGATTTTCGACGTGGTTTAATGCAACAACAGTGCGTAGATCAATTAACTTCAACTTTTGGTGTTGAAGCTCCATCAAAAACCACTGTGTATCACTGGTTTAGTGAGTTCAATCGTAGAAGGAGTAAGCTCACGGACGAAGTTAAGGAAGGTCGTCCGAAATCAGTCGTTGTGCCACAAAACAGTAAAGCTGTACAAAAACTAATTATGCAAGACCGTCATGTTACGTATCGCGAGATAGAGGCTACTCTGGGCATATGTATGAGAAAGATGCCGTGGACGCGTTCAAACAGCACGTTTCAGAGATACCGCAATCAGAGTGGAAAAAATGCTATAAAAATTGGTTTCAACGTATGTAAAAGTGTATCGATCATCGCGGAGAATACTTTGAAAAACAATAAACCCATATTTATCCATATACATTTGTTTAATTTTTCTATTCCGGTTACATAAGTAGCAACCTCGTACATGTTTATTATTCTTGTTATTCTGTCATCCAGTACTAAAAACTATGTCAAAGAGATTTGATATTGATACTCGACGAAATACGCCACAATTACTATTATCAGAATTAAGAAGCAGTCTAGAATATGTTTACAATGAGCAAGCCACATAACATCATAGACAGGACTAGGTCAATGTTGAAACTCCTTTAGAGCCGCAATGTAAGTTAACTGACCTCACGATTGTATGATGATACAGTTAGTTGCTTATCTAGACTTACTGTTAAATATAATACTTACTGTTGCTATGTTTGACTTAAATGATTTTGTTGAAATTCTAAGATTGGAACGTATGGTATTTTAGTAATGTAATACTACTGATTTACCAATTTTGAAGGTTGTTTACAATATCTTCTTCATATCGTTACGTTTTCATTTAAGTAACCACTAAAATTACAAAATAAAAAAGTCATATGATTCTAGGTGGTCCAGTAACTACGTGTCGGATTGGTGGGAGGAGTATGTATACTTGCGCGGGCGTTCGCCTCTTATGGTGAATTCCAACTTCTACGGCACCGATGCAATTCTGCTGCGGCCCACTAGCAATCAAGCCGCACGTGCCGCAGTTTTTATTTATCTTTGCCTTAGATTCCGTAGGCTTATCGACAGGCAAGAGCTGGAACCAGTAAGTACATTTATTTTACGTATTTCATATAATTTTGTGTCCACTTCTATTTATAATTTCAAAGTGAATACTCTCGTAAATGGTTAGTTTATAAGATGTACAAAATCTTGTTTAATCGTAATCCTATGCTTTTTGTCTTAAAATCACACGTGCTGGAACGCTGTTGTGTTTCAAATCACGACCTATTAAAGCTATTAGGTAACTGCCGCGAAAGAAATAGAACGTAAGGTGATCTCATTACTAAGGTGTCTATTTTCTCAGCTTACTGGTTGCTGGTTGGTAAAATAACCAAATCTCCAACCAACCTAAAAAATCGGTGAATTACAACAACACTCAACATAGTTCAAGGTCATGCACATTTCATCACCACGACTTGTTTAACTAACTTTAAAGTAACAGCAATCAAATAAAATCATAACCCTGATTTTGTCATAACACTAGTTTAAACTAGCGAAATGTCCAAATTTTCTACTATCTGTAATGTACTCGTATTTGCCCCTAAATCGAGTTACAAGTGTCACTTTGTAGCGTTTAATTTCTGATGATAGGTACAAATCTCTGTAAATGTTGTGATAGAATCGGAAGTAATAAAATCTGCAGAACAGGATGGCGCTGGATGCGACCGTGCAAGACCGATCGGTGGTCCGCTATCCTTGGGGGAAATCTATGTCCAGCAGTGGGCGCTCATTACTGATATGATAACATAATAATTCTGGACTTAGCTTCACATAAAATTTTTCCCACATGATCTAGCGGATTAAGAAAGAGAACTTCTTTCGAATTGTAAACTTGATGATAAAAGTTAATAATTACGCAGATAGTAAATTTTAAATAAAGTACTTTTATGAGGCAGTTTCTCAATTAATCTGTTTTAATAAGATATAAATTTTCGACGAGTTAAATACATAAAAACATTTTAATCAAGAGCATGTGACTACTTGAAAGTTTTAATTGTAAATTGATTGCATTCTCAACTAGTTAGAAGAATTAATGCCATTAATTGCTAATTTAGCAATAGTTCAGTTGGAGATATACGTCAATTGACTTTACATACAATAACGAATAGATATTAAATATTTCATTTATTTCGGTATAATAATTAATAATTTTCTTTATAATTATATTTCAATGAAATCAATAACCTAGGAATTTTAGCAGTTGACTTGAATGGCAAAGATACGACTTGATTTCTATATCGGATATTCCGTAAACACCTATGTCGTCTTAGTAGAATTCTAAGTAAAATGCGTGGATGTACTGGAAAAAATGTGCCGTCAACTGCCGAAGATAGGAAATTCCAAAACGGATATTATAATATATAAATTAGATTAAAGATTTTATCATATCTTTTTCCCTTGATTTTTCTAATATTTAAATGGAAATTCTTAATTATTTCCATGCACCACGAAAAATATAATGAGATTAGATATATAAAATATATCTAATATTTAGTTTTGTACAGCTACTGCTATTTTCATAGGTTTGCTTACTATGACGAAGACGAATCCAACAGATTAGTAACATTTAATTAGTGGCAGCCATTATTTAGATCTAAGTATAATGTACATACATGTATGTATGTGAAATATAATCCAACTAATGTACCTCGAAAGCAGTGCAACGGACTACTTCCGTTGTTAAGTTGGGCTTAAATGTTTCT
>JAYEAL010000560.1:0-21223 GCA_036419045.1 Scirpophaga incertulas | reverse complement strand
CCAAATATGTGGGTCTAGGTTATCCCCTACCAAATGGACGAAATATATTGTTATGAGCTGTGGTTCTTCTCAGCAAATAAAATGCGGGTTAAATACACTTTTTAATTCATTAATTAATCTCAATACACAATTACCAAATAACCAACATTAATTAACACCAAACTTGTAACTTCGATCTTTGTTCGCCGAATCGTAATCGAGTACTGAACCTATTGGTATTTTTTCCCTCTGGAGAGAAGGCTGAGAATCCTCGTAGATGCGACGGCAACCAAATGCAGGGTAACTATGTCGGACTCCTGAAGAATCGAGGCGGCTCGACCCGAAAAACCTACTGACCAACTTCAGCCTGAGCCGTTGGTTCTATTGACCCAATGGCTTGTCGTGATTAAGCTCTATCGGCTTTTTTTTATTTCCTCAGGAGAGGCTCAGAATCCTCATGGATACCACCGCAACGGCAAGTATCACGGTGATAAATGAAATGAAATGATTATGTCGGACTCCTGGCGAATCGAGGCGGCTCGACCTGACAGACCTACCGACTACACTCAGCCTAAGCCGTTGCTCCTATTGACCTTATGGCTTGACGTGATAGAGAGGCCGCACCTCAGGAGAGGCACGGTTAGCGCTTCCTTATAAAGAGGGCATATGCGCTAGAAAAGGCACGGCATACCAAAATGGCTCTGGCCTATATTGAAAGGAACCTACACGTGGCTAAGCAGAAGGCTGCCGAAAAGGGGGTGGCAAAGAACAGCTCTATCGGCCGACACGCTTATATACTCACATGGAGCAATCTAAGCGATTCTATAAAGGGTGCTCTTTGAACTTTCTACAGCCTTCCGGAAAGTTTGATGTGCTCGAATCTCTTCTACGGTACACTGGAAGGTTCCCAATTGTTTTCGAATGTTCGAGAATAAATTTATAATTCGATAGCGCAAAAATATTAAATATTTTTTGTGCAATGTCATTAATTGTCAATCTTTAACTTTGCAGTACGAAAACTGAAGCTATTACGAGCAATTTAAGAGCTATGTTAAATTTGATTGCTAATAACAACATCTGTCAAAGTTTGTAAGAAAATATGTTTTTTTTGGAAAAACATTTTCAAACTTTACTTACTTTGCTTTTGTTGATAGTAGGTTTCTCGTAGAATTCCTTTAGAGCGCCTCGAAATTAAGATTTCGGTTTGCATTCCAAATTTACATTTTATGAGTGCACAAGCCTGGGTCTGCGAATTAACTCAGGTATTATTTAAATTTAAAATGGTGTGCGAGCTTTAATTTATGCAAGTTTAAAGTTGAGCATTGTTTATTATGATAATATATAGATGTCATTAAATTTTCATCAACTACTCTTAAAAGAAATAGTCTTAGCATTCCATGAATTCACCGTACAAGTGACAGTTCTATAGTGCTGAGGAGAAGGGAACCAGCAGCAGCGCCAGGGAGTTAAGACCCAACTACAGGTTCAAGGGCCCATTAATATGCATCAGCACTCAATCTCACGATCCTGGCTTCTCTCTCTATGATGTCATATCCATTATGATATAGCGATAGTAGCCTTTGTTCTAGAAAAGAATTAATGGAAATTTTGAGCATGCGGAGATCTTTTAAAGAGTTTAGGAGCACCTATTTCAACCACGTACAAATAAAAATTAAGGGTTTGCTTGTTATTTCTTAAATTAAAGTACTTATTATATCATATGTTACTCTACAAATTGTAATTGTGAAATATAAAACGGAAGATCATTATTATTATATGCAGTGTATGTTCAATGTAGTAATATAGTAACAGAGTGACAATTTGAAACTACGGCACTATGATAAAAGGGTTTGTCTTCGAAGTTAATGAGCATACTCGTGTCGTCATGGGGTTAAATTTGACCAAATTCTTGATACCCCATTTGGAGAATAAAGTATTTTATAGATTATTTATGTTACACAATTCCTTCTATATTAGATATTCTTATAAAAAGACAAACATTTGACTTAATCTCACCAAAGGGAAATTAAAAGGGTTGTCCAAGAAATATGGAATACACGCTGCACTAGTTACTAGAACCTTAGGTTCTGTTCAAGTAGTATATTCGAAAAAGTTTAGTAATAGAGATCTATTGTTAAAACCTTAATTATTTTACGCAGTCATTGTAATGTAAATATGCAATTCTACTTCTCATGCTTGAGGTTATAAGATTGCGGATTTGACTACTGTCTCTTTTTTGTTTGTGACATTATCCTATAGATGGCAGCACAGTGAGCCACGTGGCGGAACACAGTTGCACATTTGATTTTAAAATGTAATAATTAGTTGTGGCTTGGTGGGCGTTAGTATTCAGTCTGTCGGGAAGAGTGTAAGTCATAGAAGTCACGCTAGTGATTCATTTCTAGAAGGTGTTTGATATTGTTTACAACACTAGGTTGATATCATTTTAGAGTTTTTCTTTTTAGAGTTTTGTTTATAAAAATTTAAGAATAAATTCAAAATTTACTTATAGAAAAGCTTATAATATTCATACATCAGACATTCGAGTATATTTTCTGTTCTTTTTGAAAAGGCTCTACCAATTGTATTCTACAAAGGCTGTACAAGTTGTAGAGTCAATGTTTTCCTTGTTCATATGCAGGTTTTTGTTCTCACACCCTTAAACTTGTTTTGATCTCAATGTTTAGACATTCATAAATTTTCACCTTAAATATCTAATTTGGGAAACTATTCTAAGGAATTTGATATAAATTGTTTGAAAAATCTAAAGTATATAAATAGAACGTTATGTTAATTATATGCTGTAATAAGTGTCTGTCATTGCCTGTAAATATTTTTGACCTTGACTTTGGAAGTTATATATGTCCTTAAATCCTATAGGATTGTCCTACCAATGGCCTATAAGTCATGATTTCCAGCTTAAAAAAATACTCAATGACTATAACATTTTTTGATTTTATCGATGACATTCCTGAATATTTTATTGAAACATAAGTTGACGTGATCGAATGATTCGTTCTCTCATCATTTTATCCACTCGATTGCTCACTAAAAGATAATAGTTATCTTTATGAGGACATTTCCTGGCAATGACAATATTTTTATCCAGGTCGCATCCCAATCTCCTATCCCTCCATCCTGGCATATCCCTGAAATCACATCAGACGTATGTGAACGGAACTAATACGTAATAAGGAGTCAGCTCTGCTCTAATCGACAATCCAGAGATGGCGGATCAATTGGATTCTCTGACAACGTTGTGATGTTAGTTTCCAGAAATTTCGCGAGGAAAGACCGAGGAGTTGTATAAGTGGTCTTGATTAGATACATAAAATTGTAAGAAGCAATCGCCAACTCAAATTATTGTTCTCAAAATTGTTTCAGGCTGATAACGTTCTATGGTTCTTATGAAAATCTTGATATAGCATTGAAAATATAGTACATACTCAACTTCACTGTTTGTCAAGTGTAGTAGAAAAACTCTACTTTTAATGAAGATATCTTCAGTAGTTATTTACTTTAATAACATATTAAAATAGTATCAATAATAAATGTATTTAAAAGAAAACAACATTTGATTGTTAAATAAACAAATAATTTACAAATATATTAATTCAAATAAATACAGTGTGAAGAAATAATTACATACATAATGTTATATATATATATATATATATATTATATATATATATATATATATATATATATATATATATATATATTTATAGTGAACTACTGAACTGTATTATATGAAAAGTATACCCACTATGGCATGCACGTTTCAACGGAAAAATCATAGCACCTAGATGAAAATTACAGATATCGACGACAGACGTCTTGCTTCCAGAAGTTAACTTCCACAAGAATTTCACTGTGGAAATCACCAAGAGGGAAGACTGGGCGCAAGGCCGACATAGTGATCCCTTAAATGACGGCAGTCTGGTGTGGTTTACCGATGGCTCCAAAATGGGGGCTAACGTAGGATGTGGCATATATGGGGCAGACCCAGGGTTAGCAAAAGCATAAACCTGGGAAAGTATGCCACTGATTAATTATAATAATAATAAATTAATTCAGACAGTCAGGCAGCTTTACTAGCAATAAACAATAACACACTTAAATCAAAGCTAGTAAAAGGACCTGAGAGAAAAGAACAAAATCACTCTCAAATGGGTGCCAGGTCATTCTGGAATAACCGGCAATGAGAAGGCCGATGAACTGGCCAGGGCTGGGGCTCAAGGAATACAGTTCGGCCCAGAGCCTATCTGTGTTATCTCAAAGAACCAGGCCATGCAATACCTGAAAACTCGCCTTCTTAACGAGGCGAAAGCAGACTGGCACAGTACGTCCAAGATGACACACTCAAAAGCACTAATCGAACCATACTCTCGCAAACGCACTGACGAGCTATTAAAGCTTAACAGGAGTAACTTGAGCGTGATGGTTAGGGCTTGACCGGTCACTGCAAGTTGAATAGACACCTTTACAACATGAAACTTAAGGAAACTGACACATGCAGATTCTGCGAACAAGAGCGTGAAACACCAATACACCTCTTGTGCTACTGTGAACCGCTGATTCACAAAAGATGCAGACACCTGGGGAAACACATCCTTGACCCAGATGAAATAAAAACAATCCGAACTGGGAACATCCTATTTTTCTTGGTCAGTGCCCAGTTAAGGGAGCTACTGTAGGGCCTACATAGAACCTACATAGGAGGCTGGTCACAATAGATCTTAATAGGTCGCAGTGATGCATATCAGCCCCGACTTACACGAATAATAATAATAATAGATGAAAATTAGCGTTAGTTTCACTAGCGTCTTATTAGTGTAATTATTTTTACGCAGCTATTGCAAGACACTGCCATCTGAAAATTATAATCCATTTCACAAATGACTCAAATTTAAATTATAGAAAGAGATGGCTCTATGTGGGCTCAATAACACCCACCCCTTTCTAACTATACTCAAGTTTGAGTTTGATTTTAGAATACAAAACTTAGTTTTGTTTTTGCGTTTAATTGTTTAGTGTTTTATAATTTACATTGTAATGTATCCTATTCTTGAGAATAAGATACATTACAATGTAATTATAATTTACATAGTTATCGTATTTTTGAAAATTTGAACAAAAAATTTGGAAATTGTAAAGTTATGTTAATATGTATTTTGAGTTGAAACGCAAATTCAACTGCAGATTCAAGGGTCCATTAATATGCATCAGCATTCAATTTCACGTCCCTAGTTTCTCTTTATACAATTTCATATCCATTACGATTTAGCGATAGTTGCCTTTGTTCTAGAAAATAATTAATGGATATTTTGAATCGGAGCGGATATATTTTAAAAAGTGTTTAAGAGCACCCTATTGCAACCACATATAAATAAAAATGAAGGGATTGCTTGTTATTTTATAAGTTAAAGTACTTATTATATCATATGTTACTCTACAAATTGTAATTATGAAATATACAAGGAAAGATTATTATTTACAATGTATGTTGAATGTAGTAATACATTGTAATGTATAATATTATATATACCAGATTGACAATACATTGTAATGTATATTATTCTTGAGAATGTGAACAAAGAATTTGGAAATTATAAAGGTATGTTACTATGTATTTTGAGTTGAAACAGTTTGATGCGAGTTAACGAACTCCAATTAACTTCCTAGGCGCTCGTAACCGGTAAATAATATATTTGAACTTAACCCAATATATACGTTGGGTTCAACTTGAACTATGTACATTTATGTGCATAGTTTCCGAGCGGTAACTTAAGCCTAACAAAGTTTTATTGCAAGTTTACAACAGTTTAATTATCGACGGAGGCATTCCTGACGTGTGCGTACGGACCTGGGACGTGTCATAAATTTCAGGAAAGACAATTTGGGAATACTAATTGTTTTTATCTTAAATCAAACAAATTAATTCGACTTTTAATAAATTAATACATCTAAGCATATGTACATACATATGATTAGGTGTATTATATATGTATATATTAATATTAGTTAGTTAAATGTTGTTTATATTTTAAACATAAAAAATAAATCGAATTCGAATCGAATCGAACACCAGGGGTCTCCACCCTGGTGTTGCAAGTGTCCATAGGCTACGGTAACCGCTTACCATCAGGCGGGCCGTAGGCCTGTTTGCCACCATCGTGGTATAAAAATAAAATATGTGTGTGTGTGTGTGTGTGTGTGTGCTGTGTGGTGCCGAGGTCAAGTCCAGCACACTATTTTAGTTTTTTTTTTAATTTTTGGATAACGTTGTTGGTTGCAGTGTTAGCATGCATATATATAGTAAACTAAATTATGCTTTATATACATATATTGTAACTAAGTAATCACAAATACTGAATACAGTTGAATTCAAACTGATTAATTTTTTTCTTGTGAAGTGTTGCCGAAACGCTGCGAATCTCACAAGAACCATACATAGACCGCTGCTGCTAATATTGCAATTGCATTGCATTGCTGCAGGGCTGGTTAAAAAAAATACGGGCCTTGATATTAATATTAGATGAACTCTAGGTGCTTTTCAAACACCTAAAGATCTAATACTTTCAGATTTGATGAACTTCGAAATGACAGCCCTAGTCAGCTGTTCACAAAAAAGAAATACTAGGTAGCTATAGACGCAATGGCGCTTAATAGATTGATGTAATATTCTTATGGCCGTTTTCACCAACTTTGTCTTAGCTTAGGCGACTCCTAAGAGACATGCTGTCTCACTCTTTTCAGTTAATACAAAAAGTGACAGCATGTCACTTAGGAGTCACCTAAGCTAGGACAAGGTTGGTGAAAACGGCCATTAGTATACTAATGTAGGGCTGTCGCTGCACAGGATAAAAAAATATTTAATTTGTAGCGCCAATATTTTTTTTACAGTTTCTTCACTTATAATGGACACTAGACATTATTTGGCCGCCCCAGAAACAAATTTAATTTACATAAGAGTTATTCATGGTGTCGTTTTTTTTACTTTTTTTGGTAACACGTACAGTGTTTTTATTTGACTGTCGGGATTCTAATTCGTCATGCTATCATAAATACTATTGATCACCTGTGTTATTTTATTCTAAATATCTTTTATTTTTGTAATAGTATAATCTATGTTTAACTAAGTCATTTGTAGTGTATTAGTGTATGTTGTAGCTGCCTTTAAAGATATATTATGTTCTATAGGTTAAGGATTCTTATTGATAATATAACAATTCCTGGTGATCCTTTTTTTTACCGACAAAAAACCAGACAATGCCCCTCAGGGACGCCTTGGCAGGATCTATCGTCGACGCATCCTCCCTCTCATCAGACGAGGAGGAAGACACGCCGAGGAGAGCAGCATCACTGCCTGACAAGGTCATGGGAATACTTACGTACACTTCCACGAAATTCCTGGTGATCCTAATTGCAACACATAAAAAAAATATATTGTTTTTTAACATCCTTTTATGGCCGTACGAAACTGTATCTTCCCTCATATATGCCAGTTGGATATATATACAGGATGTATTTTTGAAACGGTACAGTGTATTTTTTGAAATTTCTGTCTTTTCTAGTACTAAAAGCTAAAATGGTCCCATAGAGTTTTTTGATCCCCACATGAAATAAAAAAAAATTTTTGGACTTTTTGCATTTTTTTTACCTACTGTAAGTTTTTTACAAAATCTGTGAAAGCAGTTCAAAATATGTCAAAAAGTTAGAGAAGGTCTTCTAAGAACTTTTTGCTGTAACTGCAACGGTTAAGGTACTTGCCCTTACTGCCCCGTTTCAAAAATACAGCCTGTATATGCTGTATGACTTTATACAATACAACTGAAATGATTACTACCTGAATTGCGTTGTGGGCTACATTATTAGCAAATTTTATTTTATGACTTTTTATTTATTTACATTTTATAGTTGTTTGCTGTCCCTTAATAAATAAAATAAAAAGTGGCTTTAACTCGTCTGTAACTATTCATTTATCTCATGTCTCGATTAATACAAATGTAATGGCCGTAACTGAATCAGCATATAAATTGTCCGCGACCGTGCGTGCGCGCAACGCGTCCAGCGGTCGGCAACGGCGGCTCTGACTGATATTGATCATCGCACCCGGAGCCACGCGATCCTGAGCTGGCGCTCAATATGAACTGGTCTGATTACAACTTATTTTTAATTTGGAAGGCACATTAATGAGTCGCCTGCGCATTTCTGTTTACAGCGTGGTTCTGCTGCAAAGAAGCCGTACATTGCTATGATACAGCAAGAAGAAATTACTATTTTTAATATTGTATAATTATCAAAGGATTCATTGAATTTTAAGTTTTGTATATTATTGTACAGCGGTCAGCAGGTTCTTCTCGCATGTAGATATTAAATTACTGGCAGGATTACAAACAAAAAAATGCCATAGTCTTTATCATCAGCAAAACTAGGTACTAGACCTACGGGCAAATAGCGACTGCAGCCCGCTACTCATGATGAAACCTTAATGAAACGCCATATTAAAAATCTAAATAATCTTTATTTAACATAGACTTTATAGTCCCTTATTGATGACAATCAAATATAACATTAATAATAATAAGACACAACGACCGACACAATAGTTATTTTTATTTTATTTTATTCACTAGATACTAGTAGGATAGATACATCCCCTCCCTCCTCGTCCTCCTCGAGGGAGGCTACAATACCTCCCCCGAGGAGGGCTCCCCTGTATCAGCAGGGGAGCGGAGGCAGTGGGTTCCCGGAAGTCGCTTGGCGTTCCCGGGGGTTCCTATATGCCTGAGGAAGGCCATCGCTGAGGTTTTTAGTTGGTAGGCCCTTCCCTTTCTGAGAGAGCCCCACATAACCGCCGACTCGCCACAGCCGGGGTATGCAATTTAGTGCATTTTCCTCAAGGAGAAAAAAAAAAAGGATAGTGGCCACAAACACAAAAAACTGAAGACTTACACACATTGTAATGTGTGATTTTCGAAATATTAATAATAAACTTTCAGTTATTTGTCTTTATCGAGGCTTTAATTAAAATTTGACAAACATTATTTCGCAATTTTAGGAATACAACATAATCGCAATTCACACGATAACCAATTAAGTCACTTAAAATACAATATGGGTTTAATTTACACAACCTAATTACAAGACACAAAATAAATGGCGCGAGTCTCGCTCGCGAACAACTTTGAAATCGAAAGTGGAGTTATCCGATCCCCGATCCAGACTGGGACCCAGTCACGAGCGTGGTACGGGCGGTTCTATAAATTTTTATTGTTATTAAACTAATGGCCGCCCCCGAGTCCCAGATAAGGCTAATGAAAGACTCGCGCGTGTCTTATTTTTACATTATAGCCTTATCTCGAGGGCTCTTCGGTTTGATGCGACCTCCGCTACGTGATTTCTGACTTACGTTTTCTTTATTCCCACGGTGGGAGTTTTATAAACGTTAGATCCTTAAAGGTCGCACAATAGCCTTCACAATTTGCTGACTGGTAAAACTGTTAACATAATGAATAAATGAAAAAAATACAAATAGTAAAAAATAGCCTAGGGTTTTTTCCGTTGCGAACTTCACGTATTAATTTTGTAAAGAATTATTAACCGATTTTAGGGACTTTTTAACAAGTTATTATACTTTTAAATAATATAATTTATCCATTATAAGCTATAATAATTCATATCATTTAATATAACTACAAAAAAAGATATGTGTTCTGTACTTTGTTTGGTGTGCCCTATATTCATAGTGAACGGCTAACCACTGATTAACTTAGTGATTCATCAATCCATAATTGTCAACTAGTGTTCGATTATTTGCGCTGGTTTTTATTCAAGTTCTCTTGAATCTTAGAGAAGTTTTATCGTATTATATGAGTATCGATAGTTGTTGCTCGCAGAATCATTTTAACCTTTCAGTTATCACGACTTTACATAAGTTTCCAGCCGACATAGACGTAAAGCTTTATATTTAAAACTTTGATTAGCACCCTTATTAGAAACGTAATATTAGATTGTAAATATCCATAACAATCCACTTACTATTACTTGGGCCATCAGGTGATGCTCGTCTGCCACTAAAAGCAATAAAAAAAATTAATAAAGTAAAAATATGTTTATTTAATTAATAGATCGTAATGAATTCAATAGCTTAATATACGTCAAAAACATAGTGAAATCAATAGTAAATTCATGGTGCAGCCATAATTCTACCAGTACCCCAATGCAGTAAAATGGATTCACGTTTTCTCCTTGTTTCTTGTTGAGTAATGAACCAAAAAATCTCACAGATATGAAAGATTACCCAACTAAATAATCTTCAATTAACACTGACTAATCAGAAGTAACTTTGTTGAGTTATACTAAGTTGATTATACACTAGTGTTGTAATGAAAAGTAATAAGACGGACGCTACTAGAAAGTGAATTAAAAAAAATAGTATACGCTTTATTCGTAATTATTTTGTACCCGTATAGTTAAATTGATATTTATTACTTCTATTCTTCACTGAATAAAATTCGTTGTAATCAGTTTTGTTACTAATTATTTTTAATCGCTAGCAATGTCCTTTTCCCTCGTCAGTCCGATTACATTTATTAATCAGCGCTAGCAATTGCAGTAAATTAATGAATACTTTTGAAAAGAGAGATTATTTGAATATCTGATTATTTTCGACTATTAATACCAGTAATTCGATTACTCGTTTCAGATAGAATTTTATGGAAATAGAACACCAAATGTAAATCTATAAAAGTTTTGTTAGTCTTAAATTATAAAGAAAGACGCCAGAGACTGATTGATTTTCAAAAAAGACAATTTTGACGTGACAACGTCTTAAATTAGGTTGCGGCTGGGAGTCACTTATGAAAAAGTGTAACGCTCGGTAACGTTACGATGAGTCACCGAACGAGAGAGAGGCCCGCCGAATGCCTTGCGTCTCTCTCCCACTCAACTATGATCGGTCTGCCGCGCGCGCAGCACTAGAGAATTAGGCGCATTGAATCGGCGCATGCTTGTGTCTCTGTCTTTGTCTTTCTCGAACGTTCTTGGCGTTGGAAAAACAAGAAAGCGTCATAATACAAGTTCACACGTGTGGTTAAAGTATCGTCAGCTGTGTCTGTAGTGAAAATGTGGAGTGCTTAGATTCGTCATTTACAACAACTACAACAATAAAGGTAAATAATTGTACACTGATATTTCATTATCGTAAACTATGATTGATTGATTAATTGTTAGATTGACACAAAAGTTGAGAAACTGAGTTTATAGGTTATGTCATACTATTGATAAATGTTGATAGTGTTAAGTAAATTATTAGTTTAAAATTAATTAATTAATTAATTAGTTAAGTTTAAGTTTACATGTACAATGTTTTAGTAAACAAAATATATTTCTATAGTTAAAATTTGTGCAATTCTTATTTTCATTCAATTCCTTGTTCCTATTGTGCAATTTAATTATATTCATATCAATAAATATTCTACCGAGAAAAAGACGTTGTCACGTAAAATCTTCGCCCGTAAAAACCGACTTTACAGGCAACCATTTTTATGCAGTAGATTCCTCTCATGACGTTATAAGACGCTACAGCGTTTTAAAGTATGTATGAAACTTTTTTAGGTTAGAACACTTAAATTTGTTGGAAATTTTCCTATCGAAAGTGAGCTTTTGTACTTAAATTACCCAGATCCTTTCTTTAGATGAGGTTTTATTGTTTAAAATTAATATGCATTGAGTTTTACTGTGATTTCGAAATGTGTTATCATTATGGTAAATAATCTAATAAAAAAACATAATTCTACACTTGGAAGAAAAATTACTACTAATATTAAAATATAGGAAAATAGACCCTGATTTTAGATTAATTTGCAATAATTTTTAATGTTGCTTTTAACAACTCTCAACTCTCGTTTATTTTATTGCAGTGTTTAATAACTTATTGTCTTAAATATATGACATACATACATATATGTCACGCCTTGTTCCCAATGGGGTAGGCAGAGACCATCTCTCTCCACTTGTTACGATCCTGGCACACTTCTCTTGCTTCCTCCACTTTCATAAGCGTCTTCATCGTGCTCGTCGGTTGCGAGTACTCTTGACCCGGCCTTTCTTTAGGACATCTTCGATTTGATCGAGATATGTCCGTCTAGGTCGACCTGCACCGATTCGTCCTATCATTCTTACCTTGTGTATCTCTTTCGTTAATCTCCGTTCATTCATTCCTTTCAACATGGCCGAACCATCTAAGCATTCCCTTTCTCTATCTTTGTCACTACATCTTCAACTACGCCACATCGCTCCCTTATCACACTGTTCCTGACTTTGTCCTTCAGATTCACTCCAATTATACTTCTCAAGCTTCTCATCTCCACAGCATTAATGCTACTTTCATGTTTCTTCAGCCAACCCAACATTCACTACCATACATCAATGTGGGGATCAACACGCCTCCATGCACAGCCAGTCGTGTACTTTGTGATACGTTCTGGCTATTCATGAAGTTATGAAGTGCCCCATTTACTTGATTCCCTTTCAAAACTCTTCTTTTCAATATCACCATCACACTTGCCATCTCTCGTAAGCTGTGAAGCCAAATATACAATTCTTTCACTTGTTCTACTGTTTGTCCCTCGATCATAATATCACAGTTTGTCATACATTCTTCTCTTTCAAAAACATTACTTTCGTCTTGCTTACATTCACTTTCATTCCTTTGCTTGTTAAAGTAAATAAATTACAATTAAAAACAAAAAAAAGTAGACAAATTAAAATAAACAAAATTTGGCCGTCAGATTTATTTTTGGGCTACGTAAATATGATCATATTTCTCACTATCGCGCCAAGCTGAAATGGCCTCTGGTCCGGGAGCGTCGAAATATCCACATTTTGGCCACATTATTTAAAATCCTAAAATACCCTAATTCCCCACAATACCTTCGATATCGGTTTCATATGCTGCCTCCCTCCTCACGTTCTCTACACCCATGCTATTCGGACACACTTGAATTGCCTAAGTGTAACACAAACTTCCTGCTCAACTCATTTAGCTTTCGTGCTGCCCAAATGTGGAACCATCTGCCTTCTATAGTTCAAAAGAGCCAGTCCGTTCATGCAGTTAAACGTAGCCTGAAGCAACATTTTCAGGCGCTAGTTGGCAACTCGTCATAAATGTCACATTGTCATCATCATCTTACGTATATATTTATTTATAGCATTACATGTATGTATATATGTGTATGTATATATATATATTATATATGTTTATATATTGTAATGTATGTATAATTCATGGTATATATATGTTTGTCTTATGAATAATTTTCTTTAACAGTTTTGGTTGCTTTGACGTTACTTACTCATTGTAAAGTAGCATTCCGTAGACACTCACAGGTTGGCTGGAAGAAATCTCTAATAGAGATAAGTCCACCTTTGTGAACCACATTTTTTTTACTTTTGTTTTTCTTAGTAACTAATTATGGCAATAAAGTATATATTAGAATATTTAATTTATATAAATATATTACGGGTGTTAATATATTTCATATAACGACCGCCACTTATTTTTGTTAAGGCCGTTTTCTTTTTTTATAAGATTAGCCCGCAGCCTTCGGTTTCGCAGGTTTTATTATCAAGTCCACGACGGTAATGGAAACTGCTATTAAATCACGATTTATTTTCGTTTAAGAGAAAGTACACGTGCTGATTTTGTTGTAGGACACCTGGCAGAAATAATAACGTTAAACGTAAATCGTACCATATTGTTTTTAAGTGATTCTCACTTACAGATTCTGATTTGTGTCATATAAACACTTAAATTGCTTGATATTTCTAAAGTCTTTGATCTCGCAACATTTTTTTTTAGCTTGTTTTGGTTTTCTGCGGACTCTTTGGTCCGCCACTCTTTTTTGTTTATGTTGTATTTTTTTACATTTCCTTATATATTTATTTATTCTACAAGAAACATATCATTTGTCGATCAGGAGAAAGGTATTTTTCTCCGTTTTGTGGGGGACAGATGGTCTTGTCCCCCACAGTCGTAGCCCCATCTATATCTATGTTCTAACTATTCCTTAAAACTAACAATGTTTAATTAGTATCTATGATTAATATTTACATTTGTGTGGTTAAATACTAAGATTAATTATAATTTAGAAATCTTACATATTACTTGATTACTTTAGAGTTTATTGCTAATTGTTTATGCTAGTTATTTATTTATTTTTTATTATTACTATTATTATTTTCAATTTGTTATAATTATTGTTATTATACATAATATATTATTTGTGATTACATTCTTTTCACAGCTACAATAATGTTATTATTATTTTACAATATTTACTGTTTCTTAATGTTTCAAACATTTTGACTATTTCATTTTTTTTCCTGTTTTATCTTATTATTATTATTGTTTGTTGCAGCTGTTCATGCCATAAATTTTTAAAATTACTTTTTTACATTTATGTACAATTTGCCATTCTACTCATTAGATATTATTTGAGTATAGCCCGATTGAGGGCTTGTAGTGTCCTAGAAAATGTGCTTGTGGGACGAGTTTCGTCCTCCTGTGCAACTTGTGGTCGCTCCACATCTGACTCAAGTCTCTGGAGGAGTTGCTTTTTGACTAATTCGTCCCGATATTTTAGTGCCATATTCAATTTGTAATTAATAATGTCGCACGGAGTCGGCCGCCTGTGCTTCGGATATTAATCGTACTATGGCATCATCAGCACAGCGTCCCGTATAGTAGACACATGTGCTGGTGTGCCTTGATATGGCGACGACTGCGTGCGGGATGCTCGTAGATCTTATTAGGCTTTTGTGACACTCGCACCTCAACCACCGCCCCGCTCGTTAGACCCTGAGATTCGTGGATAGTTAGGGTCTTCGAACCCTCCAAGCTTCCATAACCCTGACTAATTAAGAGGGCTTTTTCGGCTTGGGTGTGGGTGAGATATAGGGTATTACTCATTTTAGGTATTACCGAATTCCACAATGCTATCCACGACAGGGACCTTGTACGGAGGTTTGACGAATATAGGTCCCCGTAGATCGACCTGAGGGCGTAGGCTACGTCCAGCGGATTGCGGTGTGTGCACACAAGTGTCGTTCCGGTTTTGATTCTATGTAGGGGAGTTGGTATACATCCCCGATCATGACCACCTCCTCAGGAATCGTTACCTGGGCCGCCACCACTGCGCATCCGACCTTGACTCGGCCTAGCACACGCTGGCGGAGTGCCCCGCGTGGGCCTCTGAGCGCGGGAGATGGCCGATCCCGCTCGAAGAAGGCGGCGCCGGGCTCGGTAGCACAGCTGCGGCGCCGCCGCGGGTCGCCGGCGGGCGCGAGGAAGTCGCGACTGCTACGGCGACCCGGGATGGACCACGCCCCTTCCGTGGCCGGGGGCGTCGTCGGTGGAGGAGACCGGGGGAGGTAGTAGCCTCCCCCGAGGAGGGCTCCCCTCTAGGCAGGGGAGCGGAGGCTGGGGGTTCCCGGAAGTGGCTTGATGTTCCCGGGGGCTCCCTACATGCCTGAGGAAGGCCATCCCTAAGGTTTTTAGTGGGTAGGCCTCCCCCTTATGGGGAGGAGAGCCCCACATAACCACCGGCTCGCCACAGCCGGGGTATGCAATTTAATGCATTTTCCTCAGGGGAACAAAAAAAAATCCACGGTGAGCTTTTTACACTTGTCGCCCTCCCTGATGCTATTTACATTTACGACACATTTTTCCACTTTGGACGCGTCTCTCGCACAAACTATTTAGTTTTGAATAATATATATTAGTAATACCTCGTTCTAAGTAAGGGGAACCCAAATTATATTAGGATTATTTTTCTATTTCTGTATGAAAATCTTAATGTATGAAAATTTGAAGAAGAAAAGTTCTGTATGAAAATCTAAATACTTACCAAGTTTTCACAGTGTAGCTCTTATAGATACGGAAAAAATTGGCTGTGACATACGGACGGACAGACATGTCGAATCCATAAGGCATTTTCCATCCATCCGTTTTTTGCCATTCGGCTACGGAACCCTAAAAATGTTTGTGAATATACGAAAAATTTCAAAACTTTTAGGTTTAGCTTTATTGATAATATACACTAGTGTTTATTTATTTGACACAAAACACATAATACAAAAAGATACAAATTTATTATACAACATAGCAGATTATATTCCTTTGTATGTTTTACAGCATGAACGGCACGTAGCTAGAGCAGCACACAAATTTCCGGATAGTAATTAAGTCACAGTTGGCAATATTAAACTAAAATTTAAATCTTTAATATAAAACTCAAACTTAATACTTAAATGTGTAGAATTATAAGCCAAAATCAAAATTAACTTTATTCAAATATGACTTTATAGAAAGATCTTTTGAATCGTCCAATTTTTTTCCCCTACCGCAGCAATTCGAGACGAATTTTTTAGCTCATAAGAAGAATGGGCGCAAGTAACTAATCAGCTTTATCAAAAGTAATAACAACATTTACAATAAATTATGTCGTTATCATACAATGTACATATGTGTTTACAATTTATACGGGAAAACAAATATTTACACTTAGAATGTAATATCTTCAAATCAACACCAAGCATTGGCATCATTTAAATAATCTTTGACTTTGCAATAGCCCTTACTCATTAGCGTCTTTTTAACATGTACCTTGAACTTATGAAAAGGGAATTCAGCTACACTATGTGGAATCCGAGACGAATTTTTTAGCTGATAAGAAGAATGGGCGCAAGAAACTAATCAGCTTTATCAAAAGTAATAACAACATTTACAATAAATTATGTCGCTATCATACAATGTCTCAAAGTAACCAAGACAGGAGATGCCATTGTCTAACATCCCCTCTGCCAAAGCATAAGACTCGGAATCTTGTACGTTATATAAAACTAGTTGAGCTGCCTTATGGGCTGTCACACAATATTCTGCATGTCGCGGCGAACAGAGCTCCCACTAAAATGCCTATTTGTGCTGTTTTTTCGTGTAAAAAGAAGTCTAACACGTTAAGTATGCAAAAAGATGGTGTCACCTTTCATTTGCAAGTATTATTTTTAAGATTTATTGATTATTTAATTCATAATTTCATGTTTTACAATTCTGCAAATTCAAATTTAACGTTATATAGTCTCGTGAGGAGTGCGGTCTGACGTCATATAGTCTCGTGGGGAGTGCGTGAGCTAGGGTTGAACATTATCATATTTCAATTAATTATGACATTTGACATATAGAATTTGTATAGTTCATATAACAATTTTCTAATCTGGTAGGTATTAATTTAATCAGTAACAGCATCATTTGGTACTCTGCTGTCTTAAATTGCCGATGCCTTGTTACAATAATACACAATTTTACTATTTTTTGATACTTTAACAGTTCTATACATAACGATGTACTAGCAATTATACCATTTAAATTAAATATTTTTATAAGTATTTATATAGGTGCATTATTTAAAACAATCAATAATGTAAAAATGAACTAAACTCAAACTTCCCTTCAAATCAAGTATAGATGATAAATCAAGTAGCACACTGCTGTTATTCTATCGAGACATACACTTTTTGTACAATACCAAATGGTGAAGGTGCCTTGATAGAATAACAGTTAAGTAACAAGTTTTGTTTCTATTAGCGGTTTCTATATATAGAAATCAAAAAGATGTATGAGGAGGACATTTGCAATAGTTTTTTTTTTATCTATCGCGAATTACTCAATCTGTCACTGTTAATCTCATTGTATGTTATTTTGTTTTATAAAAATAGCAGTAATAAAATAGTAACACTTACTTTGTGAGTGTAATTTTGTTAAAGGAAATATAAGAGCCATGCTTAAAAGGTAAGCATCTGTAAACTAGCGCCAACATCATCTTAAAAATTTTAGTTAAAAAATATTATCTTTTTTAATCAGCAGCCCTAATTGATTTTCACACTTGAAATAGGGATGCAACTATATCGATATTTTGGTTTTACGAGTAAATAGGAATGAATGAATGAATGGAATAATTGACATTAATTAAAAATATTATGCTTAAATCTTATTGAATAATAAAATATAATTGACAAACAAAGTAAGTAAACAGAAAATAAGTACGCTTTATTTAATATTGTTTAATAATGACGTCTCGGATTATGATACACTAAAAGGTGCAGTCGAAAAATTACCTAATGATGTAATATTAATTACATCAGTGACCGAAGCATGGGAGTTCACAAAATATTATAACCCAATATAAATCTGCAAAAAAAATTACTCAAAATTATTGCTAACATATTAAGGATAAAAATCAAAAAATTTCCTTTAAGAGATATTGTTGATTGTTAAAGTATTTTTAAGATCCCTATCTGATATTTAGCTGTATTTAATACGATTAAACTAATTTAATTATTATAATGACATACATGGGAATAATAGAACTAACTGTCAATCCCGTGTCAAAAAACTCAATTATTTTTATAGTGTGTATCAAAACGTGTTTTTCAATAAAATATTTCTTTTAGAAAACGCATTTTTAATGTTATTATAACAATGTCGGTGTTGCAGTATCTAATTTTGATGTAAAAATACAATTTTTGTTGTATCCGCAACTTGGTGTCAATAAAACTTATTTTATTTTCCGGTTTAATAGGACTTCTGTAGCTTCTCATGCAACAAAATTCGTATTTTTACCTTAATATCCTACCAAATAACAAATATGCAGTTAAAAAGACACAAAAATTAGGTAAAATTATTAGATGATATAATTTACTATAATAAACTACTGAGTATAAGTTTGCATTTTATTAACCTTCGATATCTGTCAATTTTATATTGACTACATACTAAATGTCGAAGCATGATATTTTAATTATGTTGAAATATTAACGCCAAGTTAACATTCATTCATTGAACGAAAGCGATTTATCGATATCATTCTTTTGGGTGATGTCTCGTTACTTCCCACACTTTTACATTTTTGTGTTCGAATAGAACGTCAACGTACTTTTTTAAGGTTTGTGTGCGTGAATTTCAAAATTGTGTGTCATGTGTCCATGTGTGCATTTGTAAAAACGTTAAAATTTTCTGTTTGTGTGTGCTGGTTTAGAGTGTAGTAGTAACCTCGCCCCCCGCAAGATATGACAGAAAAATTTGTTCGAGAAATTTGACTGATGCCTACTCCAGTTCTATTTACTCTGAGTACAATGTACATATGTGTTTACAATTTATACGGGAAAACAAATATTAACACTTTAGAATGTAATATCTTCAAATCAACACCAAGCATTGGCATCATTTAAATAATCTTTGACTTTGCAATAGCCCTTACCATTAGCGTCTTCTTAACATGTACCTTGAACTTATGAAAAGGCAATTCAGCTACACTATGTGGAATCTTGTTATAAAAATGTATATATTTGCCCATTTGCCTCTATATGTTTGTAGCCTGTACGTTGGAACGGCAAGTTTATTTTTATTTCTTGTGTTAAAATTATGCATTTGAAAATTTGTATGAAATGTGTGACAATTAAGAGGTATATCACTAGAAAATTAAAGTTAATTTCATATTCACTGCTTCTATTACTCTCTTAATAACATTCGTCGTAACTAGTTTTATTACAGACAATTTCGTTTTTCTCGTGAGTCAGATTACTTTTTTATTAAATTTCTGCTTATTTGAAATCTTAGCAACCTCCTCAACGACGATCAAAGGACACGCCAAAAGCTAATTAGTAATTTAACAAATAAAAGTAAGTACAGAAAAGTTAATGTGTTTGTCCCGGAGCTACCAACTGCACGGCGCTAATTAAAGCTTGGCTTGTAATTAGGTCCTTGAACGTATTAATCCATCCAAGCTCATAAAGCTCGTTAGATAAGGACAGTATTGTTTTGTGAGGTTTTCAGGTGAGTGTAATGGACGCATTTCGGTATTCAGACTTTGTAAATACTATCAAATAAAAATCTGGAAGTGTTTTATAACTATATTTTTTCTTGTAATAAACACTTCAGCTACAGACACGCTTTTGTTGTCATCTCATATAAAATAACAAATACATACAAAATCACGCTTGTTCCCCCGAAGGGTTGAGCAAAGGTACAATAAGCATTCACAATTTAATAATAATAATAATAATAACTTTATTTCATTGCCACAGAACACACACACAAAGCAAACGGATATAACAAAGACATCAAATTAAACAAAAGCAGTAAACGCAATATATACAATAACATGAAAACATAGACACACAAAGTATACAATACAACATAAAACACAGTATAGTACACAGACAATGACTTAAACTATATGTTATACTTATAATGATGTAAGCACAAGCGCTGGTGTGTGTGTGCGCCGCAGCAGGTGAAATAAAGCGACAGCTCAGCATAGTATTTGTTTGCAGTTACAAGCAAATTGCTGATTTTCAGCTGTAACCTTAGTGTTTGAATACTCAGAGTGCTCAAATAGTGGACCACCTACATAACAGCAAAAAGCAATAAAAATGAATATTTAAAATATAATCGTTAAAATAATTTTACATATTTGATTAGATAATGTAATTATCATAATAATAAAAGGTAATGTAATATTATATGTTATATATGTATATATTCTAAAATCTGAGACTTAAGATATTGAAATTAATAAATGTATAATAATAATATAAAAATTAATTACATTATAATAATATATTCGATACCTACTCTAGGAACGCACCGTGTTGCCCATTTTTTGTATTGTTAAAATATGTAGCTTGTACTGTTTTTTAAAATTGAACTTTACTGTTAAATGTAAAATTTACTGTTTATGAAGTACATAAATATAAGATTATAATTATAAAGTACTCAGTATAATAGCAATACTCAGTAGACGGACCGGACTGGACACCTTACAAACAAATTACAAACTATGTTAAATAAATTAAAAGTAATTATATTCATTTTAATATATGTATGTACATATGTATTTTATATAAATATAAAATAAAAGTATAAACCTTTGAAATTTTTCTTTCATTGTCTTTTTTTTTTTTATTTAAAATAGGTTTGCGTTTGTCCACAATCTCACCTGATGGTAAGTGACGATGAGGACTAGGATGGAACACGCTTACCTAGCAAATGCCTATTCACTCGTGACTTGAAGACCGTAAGATTATATTGTTCCGGGAACACAGACGTCGGCAAAGAGTTCCACATCTTAGCTGTTCGTATTAAAAACGAAGACTGGAACCGTTTTGTACGTGTAAGAGG
>JAYEAL010000095.1:0-27460 GCA_036419045.1 Scirpophaga incertulas | reverse complement strand
TTCTATACTAATTATCCTATTTCATGTACTAATAAACACGAAATCACCTAAAATTTGTCTAACGCCCTCGGGCGTGACGGGCACCTGAGATGAAAATTCCTTCCTAGGTGCCCGTCACGCCTCTAGGCGTAATTTTTTTTTAATCAATTTTTACCCCTTTTTACATTTTTAATAAAGATTATATATTCTTTTTTAACATAATTTCATATAAAAGAGGCTAAATAACTCGGAATTGAAAATGGGCCCCTGGCTGATATTTCGCCGTTATATGGGCAGTCAAGCTGATATCTGTCAACAAACAACAGCATATGTAATAAATGTAATGTTGTAACATATTTATTATTATAAAGTTATTTTAAGAAAATAACTAAATGCTATCTTTATATACATACCTCATGAGGTGATACTTTATTTTGAATCAGGTGGATCATACTTAGTATGAGGCTTGATGGGTACTCCCTTAGAATGTGATCACTTTGGCGATTGAGCAATGATCTGTCACAAACGAGGCATACTTGCGTATGACCTTTGCGAGATGGACCAGCTGATGGATCATTTTGTCTATTCTCATGAATCTGAGTGTTAATAGTTTGCATTGATACATCAAAGCACGCTTCGCAAATGTAATCTTCTTCAGTTATCTGGAAAACAAATAAATAATTAATTTAAATAATCACATAAAAAACAACACAGGAATAGCAACTCTATCAGATTCACTTACATAATTGTTTGTACATTTATTATAGAAAATATATAATGTAAATTGTATTATTGCATGTCGAACATTTTGTATAAAAAAATAATTGCATGTGTTAAGGTATTATATTGTTTGGTAAGTACAGTGATAAAAAACTTACTATTACTGGAGATATCCAAGTGCTAATTAGCGAGATGACTCTGTTATCTAGCTGAAGGACCTGATATCGCCGAAGCGTATTAACAGTTATGTTACAATTTACACAGTTTAACCTCTGAGAGGTGGGTCTCGTCGAGCGTTCCATGATGCGTCGCAACGAGAGCAATTCGTCGTAAATCCAAATAAAAAAGCAAAATCGGTGTCCGGGTAATACAAAAGTAAAAGAGGTTATCGGTTATCGAAAATCCAAAAATCGCACAGTACACACGTAGCAAAGCAAACGAAGACTGCAAAATGTCAAACATAAAACAGCTTGTCTTGGTATCTGTGACATTCGTTTAACGTTCCATAGACTACAAAAGAATTTCGTTTTCAATTCCACCGATATATACACGCAAGTTTTTGACTAGACTTAATTCCCGATCGATTTTTTCCCGTATTTATTCAAATTGAAGATAACAGATACAAATTCATGATAACAGATACAAATTCATTTATAGAGATGCACATTAATCGGCTATACAGGTGTCTCATTCAAATCGGTCAGTATAAGAAAGTCTGAAACTATAAGACATACGAAGATCTGTTCTGAGGAACCATATCATCGATTTTAATAACAAGAAAAACTGCATTCATACATTTTAAAAATCATCTGTACTCCGTTCGGGAATCGAACCCGATTGTTTTGAAAAAAATACCTACACTATTTCTATTTAGATATCGATTGTGTAGGTCTTAAGCAGTGAATGTCTCTATGAAACATGATGTCTAAAATGAATAAAATGCATTGTTGGGCTGTACGACTCGATCTGATAACAGGTTCTTCAAATGACCACTTGAAACCATTTTTCCCATAATAATACTGATTACTAGAAGAAACTGGAATAGGACTTACAGTTGAAGGTCCTGGAACTTGGTTGGCTTCATGAGGAGACACGGTGGTCGGTCTGATTTGTAACTGATTCTCATTTTCAAGGAGACGAACAAAATAACGTCTCCTGACTGTTCAGATTCCGTATCATGATCAGATTGTAAGAAGAAATCTGGGTCTGCTTGATCATCGTCAACATCGCTAAAGTCGCCCTCAATTTCCGTTTCTAACCAACATTGTAGAGTTTTTTCGAAGTCGTGACTAGTAGAAGCAACCACTCTCTTTCTTTTACGGCTATTTTCCGAAGTACTAGGTTGGTCCATCTAAAATAATATGATAAATAATGAGGTGACGTCTTGTAGACACTTAGAAAGATACACACTAATAATGATCTGACGTCTAACAGACTCACAACATTAATACTGACCTTACGTCTGAGAGACACCGTGCAGCTCCACAGCCAAACGTGTTATCGCGCCGCCAGCGAGCGCTCGACTGAATGATCGACGGGTTTAATCCCGAAGCTACAGGAAAGGGCGCGAGTGTATCTTTAAAGGCTTTGAAATGCGGCTTATATTTGTGAACTAGCCGTCTATGAGACACCCACGTCAGTACTTAAAGGTTAATAAAAGACATGATTTGATCACAAAGACGGACAAACAAATACACTTTCGCATTTATAAACTTAGTATAGAGTGTACCAAATTTAATTAAAATCAGTTCAGTAGTTTTAGCGTGAAAGACGGACAAACAAACAAACACACTTTCGCATTTATAATATTAGTATCTAAACTGTGTCTATTAGATAATAGACACAGTTTCATCCCATTTTTATGTTGAGGATAATCATCAGTCATCCACTGGTGGTTATAGGTCTTACTCCATATATAATTATTTTTTTAAATAAAAAGTACTTAATTGCAGATGCAGTGAAAAACACTACAACCGAAAAAGAAAACGAAATAGAACAGGTCATAAAAAATTGACTGAAACATGCTCCTGCGCGGATTCAGAAAAAAGAAATGAAAAAGAAAGCTAATAAAAATTGAAAAAATGTCAGCCGAGAAGATTAAATATAACAAAAAAGTTATTGTTAGCCAACGCCAAATTTACAGAAGAGCAAAACTTGCCAAAATAAGTGCAATATCGGATCTACAAAGAAACTCTGCTATGTCTAGTATTGCATCTCCAAGTGAGATTTATTCAATCATTTAATGTTTTACCTAATGAAACTCCATCATCTAATAATCTTATAATTCTTCCATCGGAAATTGAGACACAGGCTTCATCATCTTACTCCCGCACCTCGAAGGTTGGCTCCACGGGAAGGAGGAGGTCACCTACCGATTGACTCAGATACTCACCGGTCACGGCTGCTTCGGTGAGTATCTGTGTCGAATAGGACGGGAGGGATCGACACATTGCCACCACTGCGCATCCGACTTTGACTCGGCCCAGCACACACTGGCGGAGTGTCCCGCGTGGGCCTCCGAGCGCCGAATCTTGGTCGCAGAGATCGGGCGAGATCAGTCTCCGCCGGCATTGATTGCGGCAATGCTGGCGGACGAAGGAGGTTGGAGGGCTGTGGCCTCCTTCTGTGAAGCAGTAATGCTCCAGAAGGAGGCCGCCGAGCGGGGTCGGGAGATGGCCGATCCCGCTCGAAGAAGGCGGCGCCGGGCTCGGTAGCACAGCTGCGGCGCCGCCACTGGTCGCCGGCGGGCGCGAGGAAGTCGCGACTGCTACGGCGACCCGGGATGGACCACGCCCCTTCCGTGGCCGGGGGGCGTCGTCGGTGGAGGAGACCGGGGGAGTTAGTAGCCTCCCCCGAGGAGGGCTCCCCTCTGGGCAGGGGAGCGGAGGCTGGAGGTTCCTGGAAGTGCCTTTGTGTTCCCGGGGGCTCCCTACATGCCTGAGGTAGGCCATCCCTGAGGTTTTTAGTGGGTAGCCCTCCCCCTTCTGGGGAAGAGAGCCCCTCATAACCGCTCGCCACAGCCGGGGTATGCAATTTAATGCATTTTCCTCAGAGGAACAAAAAAAAAAAAAAGGCTTCATCATCTAATGATTCACCAATTAACTTGCCTGATGTTGAAAATAGTTCTGTTGATAATTTTACCGAAGCCATACCATTGACTGTTATCAGTAATAATTCTATAACTGACTATGATTTAAGGACTCAATTACGCGTTTGGGCTATTCAGTATAAAATATCTCACATTGCGTTAAATAGCCTTCTTCAGACTCTTTCTCCACTTTGTCCTAATTTACCAAGTGATAGCAGAACCTTGTTAAGAACTAGAATGAACTTAGATGTAATTTCTTTAGGTACTGGTGAAATGGTATATTTAGGACTTTTATCACAAATACAAAATCAACTTCATAGAATAAAAAATATCACAACAGACAGGATAATTAAAATATCATTTAATATTGATGGGTTACCTTTATTTAAAAACTACACGCAACTGTGGCCAATTTTAGGTTTATTTAAAAATAATTGTGAATACAAACCATTTCCTATTGCTTTGTTTTGTGGTCAATCTAAACCACCTTTGAATCAACATTTAAACTCATTTGTGGAAGAATTAAAAGTATTACTTGCTGAAGGATTTATTTATGAAAATACTGTTTACCACATAAAAATTCATAGTTTTATATGTGATGCCCCAGCTAGGGCTTTTGTTAAATGTACGAAACAGCATGGAGGATACTCTGCATGCGACAAGTGTGTTGAACCGGGAGAATATCATGGACGCGTAATATATGATGGCGTGTCTGCCAGTAAATGATCAGACGAATCTTTTCGTTTATAAGCAGATGAGGAGCACCATGTTGGTCACTCGCCACTTATAGATCTTCCGATTGATTTGGTTTTACGTTTTCCTACCGAGTATATGCATAGTGTTTGTTTGGGAGTTATGCGCAAACTTTTCAATACTTGGTTAAGTGGGCCGTTAAGTGTACGTCTATGTAGTCGCTCAGTTCATAAAGAATCTGAAAGATTAATAGATTGTGTTAAATATACACCGATGGAATTTAACAGAAAACCGCGTTCTTTAAATGATTTAGCACGTTTTAAAGCTACAGAATTTAGGTCATTTTTATTGTATCTGGGACCAATAGTATTGAACAATATTTTACCAAAATCTTTATATCAATTTTTTTTTACTTTTTCACTGTGCTGTAAGTATTTTATGTTCACAAAGACATATAAACGACATCGGTATAGATTTAGCTCACGAGTTATTGATTATGTTTATTAAACATTCCAAAGTTATTTATGGTATTGAGTTTTTGGTATATAATGTGCATATGATGTGTCACATTTCAGACGATGTTCGCACATTAAGTGTACGTCTATGTAGTCGCTCAGTTCATAAAGTATCTGAAAGATTAATAGATTGTGTTAAATATACACCGATGGAATTTAACAGAAAACCGCGTTCTTTAAATGATTTAGCACGTTTTAAAGCTACAGAATTTAGGTCATTTTTATTGTATCTGGGACCAATAGTATTGAAAAATATTTTACCAAAATCTTTATATCAATTTTTTTTTACTTTTTCACTGTGCTGTAAGTATTTTATGTTCACAAAGACATATAAACGACATCGGTATAGATTTAGCTCACGAGTTATTGATTATGTTTATTAAACATTCCAAAGTTATTTATGGTATTGAGTTTTTGGTATATAATGTGCATATGATGTGTCACATTTCAGACGATGTTCGCACATTTGGTGTCCTTGATAAATTTTCAGCTTTCCCGTTTGAAAATTATAGTCCAAGATCCCGGTGCCCCCAGACGTTACTTATTTTCTCATAAGAAATATAAATGGGATAAAGTAGTGTTAGTACGTACTTTGAGTGTGTGCATACCTGCTACCTTGGGTCGACGGCCAATTCATACTACCAGGTGCTAAAGGTAGATAAATACAGTACTGATTTTTCTTAAATTCTCAGTACTGATTTTTACATAATTAGATATTGTTGTTAAAAATTAATAATCATTATTGCCAGACACTTTCCATCGGCGCTTACCCTTACCAGACGCTTTAAAGCTTCAAAAAAAATAACATATTCTTACTTATAATCTCATTCTTGATTTTTATGTATAATATACTTGGGGAACTATTTGAACACCCCTGGTCAGCAGCCAGACCAATTGGAGGGGTCAAACATCCCCCCAGACACACATAAAGTGTCGCTAAAATTCTGTTCTGTTCGATATAATCAAGAGAGATTAAAAATTCGTTACATACAAAATCGAATCTGAAGATTACAAGGTATTTTAAAGTGATCTGGGTTGAGAAAATTTTATAAATAATAAATATAAGTTTCTTTAACCTATGTTTTACATCTTATCATCGAGTTAATTGAATACTACTATTTAAAAAATTCATGTTTATTAAATCTTAAAATTATACAAAGCTATACATGTCTTTCTTCTTTCGGATTATTTGTAGTTTGAACATTCAGCGTGATCTTTACTGTCATCATAGTTTGATAAGTCATCATCAACCCAATGTTGACATTGACTATCTTCATTATCATCCATATTACTTTCATTTTCTGTAACAAAAATAACATAATTAAGAATCAAAGAGTTATACGGTTATATCAATTATTCAAATTTAAAGTATAATACCTGATTCTTCTTGAAGCGATTCACTGACAAAGCTCGGCAATTGTCCCCATCGAACCAGTTAAAATGATATTTATTATCTTTCAACGTCCACCCATTATTGTCAGGACTAAAAATACTAATTTTCTTCGTAGGAGCATTCTTCCAGAGACTAGTGATATAATTAGCTCGTCGAAACTGCTGTAAAAGCTCACTTTTACATGGTGGTAAGTTACTAGCATCAAAGATTTTCACATTTTTACGATTGAACTCTTCATTTTCGTCACAAACCATATAAGTGTTGATGAAAAGTTGGAGTCGGGCAGCATCTACGTTAATTATTCCGGCCACGTTGTACAGTTCACAAATAAATTTTTGTATAGTGTTGAACACATTTTGCTCCAGTTTTAAGTCACTGAATAAGTCTACATCGCCGAGTTTCATAAATGCTATCTGGTACTCTACTTCTTTGTTCAATACATTAAATGGCCTTTGCTTGCCTTTTCTAAAAAAAGCTGGATTGTAATCACAACCAGTTATTGCGTGAAATCCTGGCAAGCTACGACTTAATGTAGGTCCTAAATGTTTATAAATCTCAGTGATATCAATGTATCTAACTTTATTTCCAGTGCCAGTCAATATCCACACATGGGAGTCATCATTTTTTAAATGATGCATATTGCCCAGCATAATTACTGCAATATCGGTGTCAGAACACTGAATAACAAAATTAGCTTCATCAACAAAATTGCAGATATGGTGGATAATCTTAGTGTCAGCTTCCTCATGTTCAGGGCAACTTAAATTTTCATCAATAGAAGATACTACTGCATTATTTATGACGGAAAAAGAGTGACAATTCTTGAAATTAACAACAATGTTTTTGTTGCCAATAAATGGTACTATCTCGTCTGTAGACCAGTGGCGTATAAAGAAGTCAATGAGAGCCTCTTTGAAGCGTATATTTTTCAATTCTTTCGCGAAATCAGACGGTCGAACTTGATCAGGTCCACTGATGCTGAACTCAAGTTGTGTCGATTCATTTCGAAGTGATCTTTCGTAATCTTTTATAGAAGGCGAAAAATACTGATCAAAAATGACATCGAATCTTGACGCTGGTAATTGTGTGACCATTTGTAACATTTTTTTGGAGATACTCCCAAATGTTTTAGGGACATTTTTCATTCTATGAAGTAAGTAAAATCCATCAATTAGTATAATATCTATGTGAGATGGTGGATCATGTTCAACACCATTTTCTAAACATTTCATTAAAATTGATTTTTGAGTCTTACAAATGTCACCATCAAGATGGCACATTGACAATGGGACTGGAGTTATGGGGTACGAAAATATTTTGGCTATATCGACTTTGTGATCAATCGATATACCGATTATACGCCCAAATACATCCCTCTGAATTCGTAATTCCTGCAATTTTCCACCGACTTTCGTTACTTTTTTTTTCTCATAATCTACAGAAAAGTTGTTCATCGTTGTTTTTTTAATGCTTCTCTCAAACCTACTACCATCTTGCTCACATTCTGCGATAAATTTTTTACGTTCAATCTCACCATTTCTTTCAATGTTAAGTAAAAATTGTTCAACAGGTCCTGAGGCTGCTTTACCAGATGAAATATTTATTAACAGATTTTGAGGTACTTTAGCGTCAAATGGATTGATAAATTGAGCAAAGGTATCAATGAATGTTTGCAATCGCTTGCTATTATTTTTAATATTGTGATTAGTTAATTCAGCTGTTACATCTTGTTCTGTTTGCATATCCAACTTTTTATACATATGACTAATAATTGTTGATCTTATATCATGGCTGACAGCCCATCGTTGACGTGCTGAGATAGAATTGGTGAATTGAATTATACCTGTCAGTCTCCTGGCTGCATCTGCGTTGATCGTCTGTTCGAGAACTAAGTCAATTGGTTGTTTTGAAAAGGGTTTATTAGTTCTTTGAATGCTAAAAAATCCTTTTTGAAATTGTTCAAACAAATCAGGGTGAGTTTCGGAAACTTTAATCAAATTATCATAATATTTAGATGTCCAGCGAGCATAATTTTGCTGATTACATATAAAAAATAGATTAGTAATTTTGGGTAGTAGCCTGACGCTAACAAATTGCTTTGTACCATGATATTAGTCAGACCACAATCAATGATTACTTTGCCTACTGCTTTAAAATAAGCCATCATAATGTGGAACGGTCCCAAATGTATAAACAAATTATCAAAACTTGGCTTATTGGTAACTTGAAGTTGCAAAGCAACTTTTGCTATTGCTAGATCGTATGTAACTTGAATTGATGACTGCTTTACTTCTTCACAAATTTTCTGGCTTTGTCTCATAGTTTCCAAAACTACTGATTTGTTAGTAGGCGATTCATTTATGGGAGTTAGATAAGAAACTCTTTGTTGTAGGTTATCGTTATCACTTAATAATGAAGAATTAAAACCAACCCACATGGGAACATCTGGTAACTGTAGAGCATGACAAATCATCCAAGTTGTATCTATCATTTTGTATAGTTGAAACTTTCCAGGTAGCAAATATTCACTTTCATGAGCCGACAAATTCATATCAATTTTTTTTCTTTTAGAAACTGGTTCTTCTTGAACATCCATAATTACTGCTTCAAAAGTTCTTCGTCTCCTCGTCTTCGAATTTAAAAGTGTCTCATTGCTAACAGCGGGTAAACTTATTAATTGGGATTCATCTGGATTATCTAAATCAATATTTTGATAGATAATCCCGACAGTATCGTGCAATGTATCTTTGCCATTATTAGTTTCCACAAACCTATCAAAATTATCAAAAGCAATCCCAGTACAGAGATGTGGTGATTTTACAATTGCTTCAGGACATATACTTGATTGCTGTATTGAAGTATATGTTGCTTCGGTTTCCAGCTCTTCTACAGCTGGATAACTAATGCAATGACCGTATCTATGAATTACATCAATAATTTTGCGACTACTTGTTAAACTTTTCAAGGACATTCCGAGCACAATATGTTTCGACGTTTTGATTTGTCCGTTATAAACACCATACACGACATCTTCACAGTAAGATTTGACTTGACGAATACATTTTGGATTATTTTTGCGCTTTTGATTGCTACCGGCTATCAGAGTGTAATAAAAGTCTAATAAATCTTGTGGTATCGATATTTCACCTTCTTTAAGGTTTTGTGCGGTTATAAGTTGTGGCAATTTTTTTTTTCACTTTGCAAAATAGATTTTGCAATAATAAAGCAGCTTTGTGTAAAATATCTTCATCCTTCAAATACTCAAATGATTGGTCATCAATAGAAATTAAATTTTTCGGAGCTACTAATTTTTTATTCTGAATGATAAAGAATTTAATTTGCTTATCAAATGCTTTTATTATCTAAAATTGTGCGGAGTGAAACTTCCTTTATTTTTTGTAGAATTCCCTTCTTCAGTTTCATTTAATATTTCCATGTAATATCTATGAAGATAAGTCAAAAAATAGCATCGTCCTTTTTTTATTATATTTTCATTAATTAAAGCAGATATTTCCTCAAAAGCAGTTTGATGATGCTGACGAAGATCATGCCAATCACTTTTGGGTGTTTCTTTTTTTACTGATGTTTTATAAGAAAACTCTAATTTGCAAGGATGATGATAATAAATTTTTGAAAGCGAATAATTTTCAAATTTATTAATGAACTCCTTATGATTTTCATTTTCTTCATCTAGTTTAGAAAGGAAATCTTTTTTATCACACGAATGTAGAGGTAATCTTTTCGATCGGTGCTTTTTAGTCTTCTGGTCACAAAACATACAGATAATATTGCTTTGACCAATACCTACGTAACTTTCAATTGATGTATTAGTTTCACAAGATGGATCAATGTTTTCTAGCTGTAAATTATTTTCAGGTAAATTGGATGGAACTGGTTCGACTAACTCAGGTATAGTAGCTGGCTCAGGTATTATAATAGTGTCACGTACCGAAGAAGTTGATACACTCGAAATTTGTGGAATAGATGATTGTACCTCAATACATTGTGTATCTAATTCAGATGTCGATGAACATGCTGCTGAAGAATTTTCTGCAATATTTATTGATTTTTCTTTTGGAGTAGATTTTTCTGTACTTGTAGCATTTGAAGAATAATATTTTTTCATCAAACCTGTGAACGATTTGTAACATTGTCTATGATAACCACTTTCATATAAATCAACTGGCAAAACAATATTTTTGAATTTTAGGTTATGTTCCTTTCTATGTTTTAATATTGTTTGACACTTTTTTAACGTTTCTTCCGTAAACAATATTAAATTCACATCGGAATTCTCACAAAACACACACTTTAATAATTCTGCCATTATATTTTTTAGAATACTATAAATATTTTTTTTTTTATTTCAACACGTTGTAAATAAAATGACAGATGCACTGAATCAAGTAGCACTGAATAGAGTAGCCTGCCACTCAAACGTCCGGGCTGTATTAGAGCCCCCGCACATTACGGCCACCAGTCGCCGCCACTAAACGCGACCACCAGTAGTTCGGCTAGACCACTACACGCCGCCACCAGTGGCAGCCACTAGTGGCCGCATCAAGCCACCAGTGGCTGCCACTTGCGTCAGACACTAGCTGCAAGTATCTCGACAGAGGTAGACGTGTGTTGCCCAAGAATGGACGCACTCTTGATTTCGCTATTGTTGCTTATTATTCTAAAACGTAGAAAACGGCGCCGAATTCAGAACCATCGACGACCAATTCATCGGCGTCACTGGGTACATCCAATTCTGACATCACGCAATAAAAATGGACAGCACAAATTGCTGTTCGAAGAGTTAAAATGTTATCCAGATAAGTTCTTCAAGTATTTTAGAATGAGCGTGAACTCATTCAATGAATTACTTAGCGTTTTGCACGATGACCTCAAACATCAAGATACACGCATGAGAAAAAGCATCTCTCCAACAGAAAGGCTGGCTATAACTTTAAGGTAAGTATCATTCATTCGTATCATTTTGCTTCTATTAGTTTGCGACTCACGTGGATTCTAGAACGTAAAACAAACAATTAAAAAAGCCAAATTGAAATAGAAATTATTTATTAATGAGAATTGAAAAATCGCAAACTAAATCAAGTTACATATCGCAGATATACAGTTTTTATAACAAATACACATTTACTTTTACATAGTCAGTTGTCAAAAAATGTTCATTTATATCATCTGACAAAACAGAATTCATAGTATTATCAGATGCAGATGGCGAGCTAACGGAAAAGTCATGCTCAAAATTTGATTGATATCCCATAGAAGGTGGACGCGAAGCCGATTGATATCCCAAAGCAGATGGACGCGGAGTCGGTTGATAACCCGAAGTAGATGGTTGCATAGTATGGTATGAGCGTGGTTCCTGAAATGATGATGTGAAATATCCATGTTGTTGATTCTGTGATGTTCGCATATACTGTTTATATTTTTTTAGTACCATCAATACATCGGTTTGAGCATCCAATTTAAATTCATTGGGTATTTGTTTAAAGTGCGGGACCAAGTACAAAGCAAAGTTATGGTCAGCGTCTTCTTCATGCTTGTTAGAATGACGAGATTGTAATTGTTCTGAAATACTAACAAGTATATCAGTTTCTGCTTGAATGTCTTCATTATTTGTCTTGTTCTTTTTTGGCCTTTTTCTCTCAGTCGCATCGTGTACCTCGTTCGGTAATGGGCTGGGATCACGTCGTGTGTCAGCCAAGTTTTTTAAAAAAGATAGTTGTTGATAATATATATACGGCTTGCGACTCGATGATGCAGATCCACTTTTAACGCTCATTTGTTTAGAGTGTTCTCTTTTGAAACAGTCACGAAGGCATTTCCATTTTCGCTGCAACTGGGATGCTGAAACATAAAAATAACATAATCAAAGGTTTCTAATCTGTTCTTTTTGTTGCAGGTACCTTGCTACTGGTTGTTCATTTGGTGATTTTGAATTAGTATATCGATGTGGTGCGTCAACTGCGAGATTGATTGTAAAAGAAACATGTAAATTGATCTATGCATCACTTCAAGATATCTGCGTACCACAACCAACTGAAGAGATGTGGAAAAATAGCTAAGGGGTTTGAAGAATATGCTAACTTTCCAAATTGCTGTGGTGCAATTGATGGAAAACATATAAGGATTATTAAGCCTCAAGATAGCGGATCCTTATATTATAATTATAAACACTATTTTTCCATCGTACTTCTAGCTATCTGTGACGTGAATTATAAGTTCACATTTATTGATGTCGGCTCTTATGGGAAAGCTTCAGATTCGACTATCTACAAAGAATCGAAATTATTCAAAAAATTGGAAGACCAATCCCTGAATTTACCTGCACCAAAAGCAAATTCTAGTAGTTCTGGTTCTGTAAACTACTGTTTTGTTGGTGATGAAGCTTTTGGTCTTGCAGAACACATGTTGAGACCTTATTCAGGAAAACACTTGAATATTGAAAAAAGAATTTTCAACTATAGGCTTTCTCGAGCCAGGCGTCATATCGAGTGTGCCTTTGGGATATTAGTGAATAAGTGGAGAATATTACATCGACCATTGAATGTGTCAATAGATTTCGCCGAAGACATCGTGAAGGCCTGTTGTATACTACACAACTTTGTTCGTCAGAGAGATGGATTTAATTTCCATCATACATTGACTGTACCAAGACTTCACGATATCGATAACGCCCACGTGCAATCTCGTCGTTCATTAAACACCAGAGATATATTGAAAGATTATTTTATTAGCAACGAGGGAGCTGTACCTTGGCAAAATAATAAATATAATAAATATATAATAATAATGTAAAATAAAATTGTCCAAAAACTTACCTGCTTTGTTTTTTTTCCGCTACATTTTTTTCACTAAAATTTGGAATAAATTTTAGGCACAATTCCTCCCAAGCTTCAGTTTTCTTACCCCTGTCGCTATACAAATCTGACTTTAAATCCCAAATAGCGGGTCGCTCTTCGACATCGGAAATAAAAGCGTCTACATCAAAATGAGGAATCGGATCCGTGGACATCATGCACGTGCATTCAGTACGCAGCTTACAACAAGACTAGACCCGGGAGACGGGATTGGGGAGCGGCGCGCAGGGGTGGGAAGAAGCCGGCAACTGTGGCCGTGTATGCGCACGAGTCGAACGACAAAACGCAGCCACAAGTAGCGAGCGCGCTCGACTCTCGCAGTTTGTGGCTCGGACGCGGCCACTCAAGCGCTCAGTGTGCGCCGATTCTATATAAAATGTATGAAGAAACGCGTCCGCAGGTTGTGGCGGCCACTAGTGGCTGAAGCGTGGCCGCCACTAAGTGGCCAGTGTGCGGGGGCTCTTACTCTTAAAATAATTAAAACATTTATTACTGTAAAAAAAACAAGATCGACAACATTGACAGTACTGAGAAACCTTATTTTTTTTTTTAAATTATACAAAGTTTTGGCGACATGAGCCTTATACCAAAAGATGCGTAAAGCGTACAAATAATGACCTCGCGCTTATACACATAGCGACACTTTATGTGTGTCTGGGGGGATGTTTGACCCCTCCAATTGGTCTGGCTGCTGACCAGGGGTGTTCAAATAGTTCCCCAAGTATTATACATAAAAATCAAGAATGAGATTATAAGTAAGAATATGTTATTTTTTTGAAGCTTTAAAGCGTCTGGTAAGGGTAAGCGCCGATGGAAAGTGTCTGGCAATAATGATTATTAATTTTTAACAACAATATCTAAAACATATGTAAAAATCAGCACTGAGAATTTAAGAAAAATCAGTACTGTATTTATCTACCTTTAGCACCTGGTACCTATGAATTGGCCGTCGACCCAAGGTAGCAGGTATGCACACACTCAAAGTACGTACTAACACTACTTTATCCCATTTATATTTCTTATGAGAAAATAAGTAACGTCTGGGGGCACCGGGATCTTACTCTATTATTTGGGGTGTTTAAAAAACTTGTTAAAAAGTCCAAATAAGCCTTTGCAACAAATTGTTAAAAGAATATTTGAAATTGAATCAATGCCATTTATGGAGGTTTTACCCAATTATTCTGTTGCTTATCCACATTTATCAGAAGATATTCCCGATAATGAGACTTATGAATGTTATAAAAAAATGTTTTAAATGAATATGTGTTGTGTATTAAGTCATATCGTAGCGCTGATTGCTTTTTTCTTACAAAAAACAAAAAGGTATTTGAAATTCAAAATATTTTGAAAAAATCTGATGGGAATATTTTTTTTACGGCTTTGAATTTTTACATTACGACTTTGTCTTTGACTATCCATTTAATTCAACAACCATGGACATTTTTTGTTTAAAAGAAGTTTCATCGTTTAAGCTTTTGTCGATTAATGATTTTGTTACCAAATGCTATGTCATTCCTAAAGAAAACAATGAGTATATTAGTTTTCCCTTACTACATGCTTATAATAATAATTAAATCACGTTATTAGATTTTTTGTGTGTGTTATACAATTTTCGCAATGTGATAAATAAACTAAACTTAATAAATAAATAATGTGTTTTTTATCAGTTTCCTGTGCTTACCTATGAAGCGTAGAAAAAACATACTTGGTAAAGGTCGCGTCACATAAAAAGAACGCTGGAAGAAAGCGGTGGGGGCATCTTTGCGCATGGGAACAATCGCGCACGAAAGTAATAACTAATAACTTATTTTTTTATTTTTTGACTAGCCATTTACTCAACGCTTGAGTTACTAATTATTATAATATTTATTGTAATCAATTCGTATATTGTTTACAATAAATATTATAATAATTATTAGAATATTGAAATTAGATATAAAATTGGCTTTTTTTATTCAGTAAAATTTTATTCAAAATAGTACAAATTAAAGTAAAGGTGAAACTCCTTGCATTAAGTCATCATGGGTGACGTGAAATTCAGACGAGGACGCGGTTTTAATGTTGGAGGCGGTCATGGCATTATCATCGTCGTCACTTGAGCTGTCCTCATCACTTGAGTCAGAATCGTCATCGTTCAGTCATCGTGTCGACAACATGGTCATTTTTACGATAATCATCCTCTATTTCCTTCACTTTCGTGCATAATTTTTCCCATTCTGCTGCTCGCATTAAATTTACCTTTTCATTAATTAGGTTAGTTATATGGGTTAGGTTCCAAGTTACGTTTTTGCTAGCAACATATCCCTTTATTTGAGCCCAGGCCATTTCTATGGGATTCAGATCGGGATGGTACGGGGGCAAACGAAGTACAGAATGACCTGCTTCGTTTAATATGACATCAATATTAAATTTCTTAAACTGATCTTTGTTTGTCTGTATTAGGTTATACAACTGGGGCTTTAGCATAGTTTCTTGAAATTCAATGCCTTTTTGACGGAGCCAGTTTTGCATGTCTGCTTTCTTGGCATTTGATGTTGGTGCAGCATTGACTTGTTTATTATGATATAACGCATTGTCGACTACCACAACTGATTTAGGCGGTAAATTTGGCATAAGTTTAGTACGGAGCCACTGCTCGTAATTTTCATAATTCATATTATCGTGGTAGTCGCCACTTTTTGTTCCTGCTTTGAACGTCAGCAAAGCATTCGGCACAAAACCTGCTTCGCCACCTGCATGCACTATCACCAAGCGGCTGCCTTTTGACAGAGGTTTTTTAATACCTTCAGCGGAACCATCTGTCCACGAATGGTGAGAAATATGGGAACTATCTACATATGATTCGTCTGTGTAAATGATCGGTCTTCCTTCGTCTCTACATATATTTTTTTATCCTTTCCAGATATTGAATTCTTTGAAATCTAATATGTGACTGTTCTATTAAAAGTTTTCTATTGGTTTCCGTTTTTTTCCATTGAAAACCAATTTTCTTAATTATTCGTCTAAGACTTGCAGCAGAACCTTGGAAATTTAAGTCTTCCTGTAACTTTCTTCGTAATTTTTTTATGGTAGGCAATTCTTTTTCAGTCACGTGGAAGTTGTGGATGGTTCTTTTTAAAACACCCTGATCAATGCTGTCAATGTTTGTAATTGGTTTTTGTTTCTCCCTTTTATTCTTGCCGGGAGTTCGGAACACAGCGAGAAATTCCGAATCTTTTGCGCCTTTGACAATTCGTCTCACTGTAGATTCGGAACATTTTGTTGCCGCCGCGGTTCGTTTCATACATTGTTTTAAATTGTCAACTTCGTTTCTGTCAGCCTCTCTTTTCATGAAACAATATACGTCATAAATCATTTTTCTCACTTTTCTATGCAAAACCATTTTTTAATTTAAAACTTTTGAGCGCGATGATATTTTATAAACAAACGTAGCGTGGACACAGTGCAAATTGCAAGGATCGACTGACTAACCAATAGCGCACAGGCAAGCCCGCGGCGTCAGACCTGCTCGCCCCGCGCCTCACCGCATACCACCAATTACACCTATAAATCATCTATTGCGCAGCCCCACCGCCAGCGTTCTTTTTACGTGACGCGAACTTTACCTTCTAAAGTCTTCGCAATCTAAGAAGCTCGCTTTGACAGGTGTCATTTTTATAGCTTATCTGTTAAAAATATGATATTTTGACAGATAAACTATGAAAATGACACCTGTCAAATCGGGCTTCTTAGATTGTGAAGACTGTAAAGACGTCAACTACACGTCGTAATAAGGTTATGAACGACGTAACCGAAGACGTTATAACTACGTCAATAAATACGTAATGCTGACGTAACTGTAACGTCATAATAATGTTTCGAACAACGTAACGTAAGACGTTATAAATACGTCATCAAGTGACGTAACTTTTCTGTGAAAAATTGAGGTGTTTTTCATGACACCCAGACGTCACCATATGACGTCTTTTACGTTACAGGTGACTTATTTTAGACGTCTTTTTCCCGTCACTTTGCTATCTGGGTACTAACGTTCCCCTTTCCGCGGAAGTCATCGCACTGACTTGTTTTTGGCCAAGACTCCTGTATAGTTTTCAAAAAAAGCAGCGACATTTGTCCTATTAAAACTCGTGGCGCGAGCAATGCTTGTAGCTTGAGGTAACCTAAGAGACAAATTTGGATGTCGCTTCATAAATAGCTTTAGCCACACTTCTCCAGCCATTTCGTTTTTTTCCCATGATTCGGGAATTTTTTTGTTGCATTTTTTTGCTAATAAATACGCTAAACTTCTTGTTTCTTTTGCAGTCAGCCCATAATTTGACGCAGCACAAGTCAACAAATAATCACTTAATATCTTTTCTTCATCCTTTGTGAAAACCGTCGGGCTGATATAGGCGACAGATGGAGTATCGTCTGTCAATTGTTGTTGATGTGCCTATTTCTTCTTAATATATCTTTGTAAAGACATATAATTTAAATTGTATGAAGATGCTGCACTTCTAAGGCTTTCGCCTCTAACCGTCACGTCACCTCCTCAAAGGCCAGGTCGTAAATTTCGATACTAGCCATACCTCTCTCTGTTTTACGAACATATACATATATACCCGGAAGTGAAGGCGATTCTGTAGGAATTAATTAATTAACACGAGATAAATAATATACGTTTACCGTATAATATACGTTTAACAACGTATATTATACGGTAGCAAGTAGTAAGCAATAGATAAAACAGAACAGAGAATAGACAAAACAAACCAGCGCCACACGTTAACAATCGGAATCGGAACTAATAGTTACGTTTAGAAACAATTGATTGGTGTTTACTATTTGAACAGATTCGGATCATTTGAGTACTCAATTTAAAAGTGACATAGAAGAGGATGTAGAGGACGTGGCTTCATCAGGAGGTGAGTCTTCTAACTTGCAAGGCTTTTATAATGGTAAAGATGGCAAAACAAAATGTTAAAAAGAGCCGATCAGAACTAATATTAGTACAAGACTAAAAAATATTATTGCACAGTTGCGGGGAGTGAAAAGTCAATATAAAGACAAGAAAACTAGTTTGGAGTGCTTTGAAGTATTTATTTCCAACGAGATAATTGAATCTGAAACATACGAATGTAAAGATATGCCTTTCGAGACCACGGCCATCAGAGGAACCGCTAAATGTTATCTATAATGAAACAACTACATGTGATATGAAAGCAGTTTCTGGGCATTTGTTTTTAACAGGATTACATCGTTCTGGAAGACAAAACCTCAATGGTACGTAATGGCTTCAGATGGTACTGGAATCGAAATATTTCGATACAGGATGACTAAAAATCGATTTTCTTACTTACTAGATTCGATGACGCTACGACTAGAGAAGACAGAATAAAAACCGATCGTTAAGCACTAATCCGAGACATACTGGGTGGCGCAAAAGTAAAGACCCTATTTGGTTCAGCTATAACATTTTTTCTAAATGAGAAAACTAGATTTAGGTTTTTTTAAATGTATATTTGTGCCATTAAATTTCGTACCATTAGGATTTAAAGATGATGTCTTTTAAATGGTGACCTCCAGAGTTGATACACATTTGAGCCCTATTTATGACATTTTGCATAACTTGCCGTAACACTTCCTGCGATATGTTCGTTATTTCTTGACGAATGTTTTCTTTTAGAGCTGCGAGAGTCTGTGGCTTGTTCACATACACCCGAGATTTCAAAAAACCCCAAAGAAAGAAGTCTGGACTGGTCAAATCGGGTGATCTTGCAGGCCAAGGCAAATCGCCAAAACGAGAGATAACTCGGCCTGGAAAAGCGTCCCTCACTAAGTCCATAGTGTCGCGCGCTGTGTGTGCCGTAGCGCCGTCTTGTTGAAACCAGATGTGCTCCAGCCCCAATTCGTCCAAACTGGGTATCAAAAACTCACGTAACATGGTTCTGTAGCGTTCTCCAGTGACAGTTATCGCATTGCCTCCAGCGTCTTCGAAAAAATAGGGTCCGATCACTCTGTCAACACAGATGCCAGTGTTTCTTGAATAATGCGCGGATTATCAGTGCCCCAGAACCGAGTATTCTGCTTATTGACATGCCCTGAGAGATGGAAATGCGCTTCGTCACTCATAACCAATTTTGAAGGAAAATCATCCTCTTCAAGGTTGAGGTTTATGACGCGCTGGCAGTAATCTAGACGAGCTCGGTGGTCAGCAGGCAGCAGCTGATGAGTCATTTGAGTTTTATACGGGAACATCTTTAAGTCTTTCACCAAAATACGCTGCAGGGTCCGTCTGGAAATGCCCAATTGCGTGGCACGTCGCCTCGTTGATGTTTCTGGACACTCTTCCACATCTTCGCGCACAGCATTGATATTTTCAGCTGAACGGCCTGTTCTTGGTCTCCCAGACTTAGGTCTATCCAATGTTGAGCCAGTTGCTTCAAGGCGTGTGGCAAAGCGTCGAATTGTGCGACCAATCGGTGCCGGACGGTGGGGAAATCGTCGACGAAATTCACGTTGTGTTCTTATCACTGATGAATTATTCCGTAAGAACATTGACACAATTATTCCACGTTCTTGGGGAGTAAAACGGTCCATGTTTATTTTCAGTGTATTTTACATTTGTTCACTACACAATTTTCAACAACAGAATGACAGAAAATGTCATGTAAAAAAAATAAAAGTATTTTCTTTAGTGCCAGTACATTTGCGCCACCCAGTATTTGAAACCTTTGTCCAGCTTTGCCAAAATGCGTATACACCATCTGAATACCTTACTCTTGATGAAGAATTGGTTACCTTTCGAGGGAGGTGCGGATTTCGGCAGTATATTCCATCAAAACCCGCCAAGTATGGAATCAAAATATATGCCTTAGTCGACGCCAAAACATTTTACTCCGTACATTTAGAAATTTACTGCGGCAAACAGCCAGACAACAGTCCGTTCGCGTTGAGCCTTTTGACTTAATCAATTAATTAAATAAATCAACAACAATTTCTTTACCAGTCATGAAACTGCTGAAAAATTTATGAACAATCATAAATTAACGATAGTTGGTACTTTGAGAGCTAATAAAGCTTGCATTCCATTATGTTTCAAGCAATCTCTTGAGGAATACGCATCACGGTCTGGCTTTCATAAAAATGTCTCTCTCGTCTCTTATGTTTCAAAGCCTCGAAAGTACGTTTATATCTTCCCTTCATCATGATAACAAAATAGACCATGAAACTGAAATCAAGCAGAAGCTATCTGTGATAACATTCTATAATGAAACCAAAAGTGGAGTAGATGTGGTCGATAAGCTTGCTAGAACACACGATGTTTCTCGCAACAGCAAACGCTGGGCTCTCATTTTATTTTTCTCGATGCTCAATCATGCCGGAATCAACGATACGAGTATGATTCAATAACGGCATTGAAGCAGGGAAATCTAACACTAGGAGGAAGTTTATTCGTGATCTGGGAATGGCTTTGATTGAAGACCACTAAGCAGAACTTGGTGGTGACCAAGCTCAATAAATCGACAATTCAGCAAGTTAGTGACATATTGCTTTCTCCACCGCAAGAAAGCAAGTAGGTTTAGTAATATCCGGATATTGGAGTAAAAGGTTGTGCCATATACTACTACCTAGGACAGTTCTTATAGATAATTCACATTTCTTATGACTAATGATTGAGGCGAGAACAACCTCAATGTGAGTACTTATATTTTCTGTTAATATGATAGTAATAACCAAATTAATGTTCTTGCACTATATTTTAATAGATATTAAAAACAAGATGAATCTCAGTTTATCTTATTAATACCGCCAGTCAATTAGAAATGTTGTTTTTTACACTGCAGCAAATTTGCAAAACTATATGTGCAGATTCTTGAGATAACTTTTATTTTATTCATTTGTAAAGCATTCTCCAAAATAGTTCAACATAAATTCTAACATTCTATAATAAAACAAATAAACAATAGTACATTTATGAAACAATAAACACAGCTTAAGATCTAAAAATCTGTGGCGATTAATGTGCCTAACAGAAAAAACAATGAATATAGCTCTAATCACTCTTTTTCAGACACTCAGCTTCACAGTGCTCCAGCAAAAAGACCACGTCTTATCCCTAAAATTAATGATGTAATACCACGCTGCAGAAGATTGTATGAAAATTGCAAGAAATTAATTAAAAGTAGAAAATTATTTGGAGGCAGTTGCAAAAAAAAACATATTGGATGCCAACAAATTAAATGAATGCAAATCCTTCCAAAAATTGACAGAAAACTTAGATTATCTACAAAAAAAAATTATAGTCATGCAACTAAGAACATCTTCAAAGAAGAAGAAAGCAAGGTGTTATACTTTGGAAGAAAGGCTTCTGAGCCTAGCACTTTACAAACAAAGCCCTAAAGGCTAAAATTTATTACAAAAAATATTTTCCCTCCCTACTAAAAGAACTACTAATAGGATTCTTCAGTGCATTAAAATATGCAGTGGCATTAACACTGACCTTTTTAAAATGTTAAAAGAAAAAGTAGCCAGCTGGAATATGACCAAAAAGTTTTGCAGCATTGTTTTTGACGAAGTGCAATTGTCTTCACATATAAAGTTTTCACCTTCAGACGACATTATACATGGATTTATAGGTGATAATGATGCACCTAAATTTGCAGATCATGCCTTAGTTTTTATGGTCAGAGGTGTTTGTGCCTCATGGAGACAACCAGTTGCCTATTATTTTTGTGAAGGTACAATACCAGCATTGAAATTGAAAAAAAATTAAATGACATTGTCTCATCTGTAAAAGCCACAGGATTGGAACCGATTGCACTAATATGTGATCAAGGTATTACATTTCAGAGTGCAATCAGAAACTTCCAAGAAGAGACTAGAAAACACCAACTTGAAAATGGATTAAAAATTGGTAAAATACTATTTGTGTTGATATGTTTTTTATTAATATTTAACTTGTATGAAATATTTTTGACATGGAATACCATACTATCTCTACCTAATTATATATATAGCCTAGGAATCGATATTACATGGGGCACTTATTCTGAAGCTGTTGTTGCAGTATTGGCCTTAGTAGAAACTTTTTATCCCTTATTTGAAAAATGCAAAGTCAGAATAGCCAAATTTTGGGCTTTTGGTTGCGATAACTGATCCAAATGGGTCACCAAGAACAGATTATACAAAAGACACACAAATATGCTAATAATGCTGTGATCGGATTTCTGGCTCTCAAATCTATAAAAATATTCTCCTTGTAAGAAGTTAACTCTTACATAGTGAATATTTTAATACAATACGTAATTTAAATAGGAAATCATTGAATGTTTCCATACAGAAAACAAATGTGTATATTTTAATTATGTATTTGTTTCAGATGACACCATTTTAATACAGAATTGTAAAATGAGTGTGGTTTATGACCCCCCATTGACATTTACTAAAAGGCATTCGAAACAATATGTTGACCAAGAATATGTTGTTTGAAGGAAAAGTAGTAAAATGGCAAGATATTATAGTTGTCTATAACTATGATTGGTTCCTAAGACCATTTCCTTATATCTTCAATGGTTTAGGTTTTCCCCATATTGTCCCAGTTAAAAAAAACACTGTTACTACATAGTTAAAAATCATCTTGCATTTTTTTTATTTCAGCACAACGTCAAGACGGCAGTACAGTCAGCCCTACAATCACAAATACAGCTGATGCTGTATAATTCTTTGATAAGCTATTTGATAGTTGTAATGGATCCAGAGGTGGAAACTTACCAGGAAAATTGCGTGGGGCAGTAAAAAACAACAGCCAACATATTGAATTTTGGCAGTATGCAATCAAAGTAATAAAAAATATATATTTTTTTGATAATAAAAATGGTGAAAATGTCACATAAACTGTGCCTACTTTACGCAACTGGGTTACAATCCTGGAAAGTCTAATTAGAATTTCAAAGTTGGTTTTATCTCAAGGTATGATTTTTTTCTACACAAGAAATTTGAATCAAGATCCTCTTGAAATTTTTTTTGGGAAAGTAAGATCATACAATTATAGATTTGTTAATCCGGATACCTATACTTTTCAAAGCACATTTAAATCATTATTAATGACAAATATTTTAAGTGTTCACTCTAAACACAGCAACTGTGAAGAAGATGTGGGAACAGCAATATTAAATTTTAAAAATTTGATATCTCCTGATTCAGTCTCCACTCAAAATATAATTTATTGTAGTTCTTATGAGAATAAAGATATCCCACATAATGTTTCTGAACAGCGACTTTCTGGAGCTATTAGAGAGAAAATAGATGTGAATGCAAAAACGTATACATGTGGCTACATATCTCGAAGGATGACTAAAAAAATTAAATGTCATCAATGTACGAAAAGTTATTTATCTCAAGATATAATGGAGGTACATAAATTGACTACTTTCCGAGAACGGAAATCTTTAAAAAATAGAAACTTAAAGTACCCTAGTATACAGTTAATTATGGCATTTTCTAATGTAATTAATATTACTAATGACTATTTAAATAAATATTGTCATAAGAAAATATATTGAACAACATTAAAAAATTGTTTGATGAGAATCAAAATATAGATTGGCTTGGCTGCTCCATGCACAAAGTAGAAATGAGAAACTATTTTATCAAAATAGCTGCAACATTACAAATCCACAACTGGTGTAAAAATATCAAACTAATTTTGAAAGGAAGAGTCAGGGACAAGATAAAAGAACACGAAATGACCATTGTACAAAAAATTGCTTTCTTAAAGTACAAAAAAAATATTAAGAGAAATAAGAAAAAATAAATCATTTTAGATATTTAGTTCCTGTATTCTTTTCCTAATTCATATTGATTCAAATTTGAGACATCTAGTGGAAAAAACCACGGCGCAAATAGTGTGTAAAATAAAATTGGCGTATTTTATACATTCTCACTAGCTAAATTTGTCGTGACGTTCCACTAGATTGTCTCAAGCAATTAAACATTAATTGTATAGGTATCGATAGCGAATTACATCACCAATGTCGATATCTAACATCGATATTTAGTACTTCACTAGGACAGCACCATCTTGCGGCGGTTTCTCTCGTACGATAAACTTCTTAAGTAAGCAAGCGATACAGAAAGTGTCCTATCTGTTGGTACAACATATACTATATAATTTGTGGTGGCAGTGCGATCTCACGCTTCGTAGTCTTCGGTCATCGACGTTACAATTGTTATTAGCGCGCACAGCAAAACGTAAGTTTTTAGTTAGATAACCTATTATTATTTCATATTTTTTTACTGTGAATTGTCGTATAAGGAATTGAAGTAAAATATGTTTATGGTACTAAAGAAAAAAAAATTGTTTTGCCTCGATTTAAGTTAAAATATTGGTAGTGTTCCCAGGAAAGCCGATGATTCCTTATAAGGCCAATCAAAAATTTGACGGTTGGCCTTGCTAGGGTACATGGGCCTCACAAAGAACATGTACAAACCATGAACAGTTACTTTTTAGTTATAAATACGTACCATTACAGTTAGGTAGGTGTACCCGTTTTGTTAATGCGTAACCTGGATGCGCCAAGATTATGCAACGGTACTCGGTTGCGAGTTACCGAATTAGGAAGGCATATAGTGAAGGCTACACTTTTAACTGGAGAAGCCAAGGGAGACAATGTTCTTATACCGCGCATCCCAATCATACCCAACAACTTGCCATTCAATTTTAAACGTCGCATTTTCAATGACGATCAACAAATCGCAGGTTCAAACCTTGAAGGTAGCAGGCCTACATTTGGGCACGCCATGTTTTTCTCACGGTCAGCTCTATGTGGCTTGCTCACGTGTTTCCAAAGCGAAGAATCTGCACGTTTATGCTGAAGGAAAAAAATCGTTAAATGTAGTTTATAGGAGCATACTGCAGTAGCTACCTATAGGCCTATGATTAGGGCTCTGCAGTGCTTAGTTACCGTATTTCTTACTTATTACTAGTCAGGTTCGTCCCGTCTAGTCGACGGAACGAACCTGAAGTCCACGCGAACGAAGTCGCGGGCAAAAGCTAGTAAAAAATATTTACATGTTAAAAACGGTAAAGTATGTGATAAAGTAAGTATGTGATAAGTTATATATAAGATAGTCTGTCTGTAATCATATTTTAAGCAAAAAAAACTTTATAACAATAAGCCGGTAATTGAATAGATGATTAAATTTTATGCGTATAATTTCAGATTTCAAGAATGTCGGAGCCAAAACCCAGGAAAAGAGGTAGTACATGGGATGAAGACAGTTTAAGACGTGCCATTAAAGCAGTACAAAATAATCAACTTAATACAAATGCTGCAGCGTTGAAGTTCAATATTCCAAGACGCACCCTTTGAAACCATTTAGTAAGCGGTAACAGTACTAAAATAATCGGGAAGACAACTATTCTTACAAAACAATTAGAAAAAGATCTATCGCAGCGAATCAAACGTTTTGCAAAACTGGGTGTACCACTTACGCCTAAATTTACCAGGAATCAAGCCTTTTTATTTTGTGAGAGGTTTAAAATCAAGCACTCGTTCAATATGTCAACAAGAATGGCTGGACGCAAATGGCTCAAAATGTTTTTGGCTCGAAACCCATCAATATCAAAAAGAAACCCCCAGCTAATGAATCCAGCTAGAGCTCAAAAAATTAATAAGCCTGTTGTGAAAAACCATTTTGAAGAAGTGAAGAAACTCTATGAAGAGCTAGACATTATTGCACATCCAGAACGCTTGTATAACATGGATGAAAAAGGGTGTCGCATTACGGTCCACAAACAAACTGTAGTTTTGGCTGAAAAAGGGAATACAAGAGTACATCTTGTTGCTCCGGAACACGCCGAGAACGTTACAATAGCGATGTGCGTAAATGCGGTGGGTATTGCTATACCGCCTATGATTATTTTTAAGGGGATTAGGCACAGATCAGGATTAGCATCAAATTTGCCACCTGGAACAAAGGTAAGCATGGTACCCAAAGGCAGCATGACCAGTAGCTTATTCGTAGAGTTCATACAACATTTAGCACAACATAAAGTACCCGGTAAATGTCTGCTTATCTTTGATAGCGCAAAGTGTCATTTATCATATGAGTCTCTGGAAGAAGCAGATAAAAATAATATTAGTACTATACTGCTTACCTTCGAACACCACGCACGAACTCCAACCTCTAGATAAATCAGTGAATCGGTCCTTCGAACATCACTGGGATGAAGAAGTTTTGAACTACCTGTGCAATTCTCAAAAGAGAACTTTAAACAAAGCTGCGTTTAACAAAATTTTCTCCCGAACATGACCAAAGTGTATGACTCAAACCAATATAACGAATGGATTCAAAGCCACTGGTTTATACCTCCTTGATCCTGATGTCATACCCGAAGATGCTTATGCTCCTTCAATTGTAACTGAAAGACCTTTATCGGAAACGTTACAACACCAGATCGACCAACCACTTATATCTGTTCAAGTCTCGCCCCCTGTGGCTGAATTTAAAAAAGTATCAGAATTGTCGTCTCAGTCTCTAATAAATGAAAGGAGGTCAGCTCATGTTTCTAACGTTTCTTCAATTTTTTCATCAACTTCCAAAGAGAAGATAGTATCGACATCGCCAAAATTTTCAGCTGCAACAGCAAAAAGAAAATCCGTTCTTGTTTCTTACAGTTCTCCAACTGATGCTTCAGACATAGAAATAGATATTACGGTCAATGATCAGTGCCGCCCCATGCTGTAAGTAAGTTCAGTACATCGTTTCAACGTCGCAGATACGAAACATGACCCTCAACCATCTCTGTACGATTATCCTCTTCCGAGTACGTCCAGCCTACAAGAAAATATCGTCTCTTCTATCTCTGAATCTGATCTTGATTTGAATCTTAGTGAATCATTTATCAAAGACTAAACTTCGAGTCTCGGATTTATACACTTCTTCTTCGTCATTTGATGATGACCTACAGCAGAAAAAAGAAATCACTCCGTAAAAACGATTAATACAAACCAAAAGCTCAATTAAAACAAAAGCTCAACTAAAGAGTCATGAGACAAGATCTTCGGATGATGACGAGCCGTTAATTAGTCTAATAGAGGACGAAGAAGATTTTTTTGCTCATCGGAATTCCGCAATGTTAAAACTTCTATGTAAGTATAATGTGAAAAACAAAGATAATGTCTTATTTAGTTAGCAATTATCAGTCAGAGAGTCG
>JAYEAL010000289.1:0-96458 GCA_036419045.1 Scirpophaga incertulas | reverse complement strand
TGCAGAGACAGACTTGGAACATGTAATTGATGGAAAAGCGGCAATGCCAGTATTGTTTCTAATTATAGACCTGTGTCAATCCTTTCGGCATTGGGAAAAGTTTTAGAGTCGTTAATACAGACATTAATCTTTATCATTTAGACGCTTGGCAGTCCGCTTTTAGCACCACAGTGCGTTGTTCCAGGAATTTTCTGCCACGCACTACTAAACTGTGGAATGAATTGTCGCCTGCAGTATTTCCGAACCGATGCGATATCGAAACCTTCAAAAAAGAGCATATTCCCATTTAAAAGGCTGGCAATGCATCTGTGACTCCTCTGGTGTGTCTATGGGCAGCGGTTATCGCTTGAGTTGAGTTGATCCGTTTGCTCGTTTGCAGCTCTACCCTTTAAAAAAAAAATAGGAAAATATACTAGCATGTAAGACAAAAGCTCCATTCAGAGCAACATGGTTTCTTACCTTTTTTTTTTTTTTTTTTTTTTTTGTTCCCCTGAGGAAAATGCATTAAATTGCATACCCCGGCTGTGGCGAGCCGGGGTTATGTGGGGCTCTCCTCCCCAGAAGGGGGAGGCCTACCCACTAAAAAACCTTACCTAAGAAATCGACTGCTACAAACTTAATAGGCATGGTTAGTGATGTATCTGATGCCATCGACGACGGTCACGAGGTTCATACTATATACACAGATTTCAGTAAGGCATTTGATTTAATTGATCACGATCTGTTGATATGTTGAAATTGATAAGGTTGTTAGTGTAAAATTATGTGTATGCATATTAACTAATCAAAATCAAAAATTTATTCTTCAAATAGGATTATACAATCACTTTTGAATGTCAAAGATGCTACGCCATTGGTTCACAAGTCTACGGCGGGAGACCTTGTACTGGAAGCAACCAGCAAGAAAACCAGCAAGAGCTTTTTTTTTTCTCTCTGTATCATTACAGAGTCGTCAGTTGGAAGCCGGCTTCAGATACACAGTCGGAACCCAACCTCCGATACAAGTTAAAACAACTAACAAATATAATTTCCGTCACAAGAGTCATATCGCATTAAACAAATCTGATATTAATAATAATGAAAGTCGAGTTCGTCGAGTCGGAAGTATTTTACGAAACAAGTGCAAAACTTAACACATTAAACGCCATGGGGGTCACCGGTGACCTCCACGTGATTTGCATCTGTGCGCCATGGGGGTCACCGGTGACCTCAAGCAGGATGTATGTTTGAGTTACATTTAGGCGCCGCCGGACACAGTTCTCGTATAATTCGTGTATGGAGGTGACCGGCGTGGCGCTCACGAGTAATCCTCTGCAGTGGGACACATCTGCGTAATCAATTTTAGAAAGTAGGTACCCAGTTTCAAAAGTTAACAAAAATGAAACAAAAAATAACAATTTTTAAACTGTGCATATTTATTGTCAATATATTAGTACATTATTAAGGTTGTAAAAAATACAAAACTTCTTGTGTAAACACAAAATCTTCCATGTCCACATGTATTTCATCAAACTCAGAACAGTCCAGATTCTCCATTCCTCAAAAATATTGGGGATACAAAAGTAACAATTCTAAATAAAATGAGTACGTAATTATCTTTCTATTGCGCAACGAAACCGATACAACCACTCCACACGCACGCTAACTCAATACTGCCCGGTAGGATGTAAAGTGCGGTGGGCGGCGGGGTGACCGGCATGGCGCTGTCGTAACGGAAATCGAAAATTTCACATCACAGCGCCGTGGGGGTCACCGGTGACCTCTGATAGATTTTTTGCTATAATTCCTGAATCCTATTTCAGATTTTTTTAAAAAAATTTTTATCGATACATCAAAATATAAATCATTGAATACCACAAAAAAGTTTTTATGAGAATTTTAATTTTTCCTTAATGGCGTTCAATGTGTTAATCTCTACCTGCTCCCGTGGGAATGAGACTAAAGTATAAGTGTCTGTATGTGTATATTCTAAGCCAGGTCTCTTTGGTGGTACCGTCTCGATGTTCAAGGTGTCCTATCGCGAGGGCATTCTATACGCCATATTGTAGAACCAACTTGGGCTAAGTTCCCCAATAGTTCGTATACGCAGAGGCTACGACGAGAAACAGTCAAATTGCGATGTCGATATATTTTTGACACATTGGTTTCTTAAAAACGAAAACTAAGTAAATAATAGTAATAAGTAATAATAGGAATATATAATTAAGTAAGGAAGGGTGTTTGATTTCGGGGTAGTTTTTCTCAGTTTGTTATTCTTTTAATATAAATGTTACATACAACAACCTTAAGGGACATTATCGCGTACATTTCTAATTGTCATATGTATTAAATAAAATACTTTAGTTAAGTGGTAGTATTATAATAATACTTATGATGTATATATATATGTAATCACGGGCGTATCTTCATTGGTACTCATTGTTAAATCGATCAATTTGGATTATAAAATAATAGAACGGTAGTTACAATTATCGTCGTATCGATTTGGATTGTAAAATAATAAAACTGTAGTTACATTTATTGTCGTTTAATCACTTTAAATTACACAAATATGCACGTTGACACTTAATTAATTACCACTATTTTAGATTTAACTTAAAAATATCTATAAATACACGTTGATTGCCGAGATTCAAAGCGATTCGCCAAACGTGTGGTGCGCTCGCCGTCTTCCGTCCGACTGACTCACGAACAAGATGGCTGCGCCGCTTCCACAGACTATGACGCTTCGCTAGGATGACATTGACAGCGACATGTCATTCTGTCAGAATTCTTCGATATGCCGTCATATTTATATATATGACCTTCAAAAAAGAGCATATTCCCATTTAAAAGGCTGGCAATGCATCTATACGATAACACCAGAGGAATCACATATGCGTTATCGGCCTTCTAAATGGTAATATACTCATTTTTCGATATCACATCGGTTATCAACTTATTGCCAATATATAAAACAAAAAAAAATGATATGTCAAGGGCCCGGAATTTTAGGTAGAGCCCAATATAAAAAAAAAAATAGATAATTTTACCCAGTTTTTCGTCTAAATTAAAGGATTTTGTTTATTATTGTAAAGAATTTCTTAACAAATTTATTGTTAAATGCTAGCACAGCTCATTAACTTCGAAATAAGGCCACTTTTGTGTATGTAGACCAAATAAAATCGTAAAACTGCAAGATTTAATAAACTCCTTAAAATACGAGAAATAAAATTTTAAAGTAGCTCTCATTCATAGGGGTGAGGGAGGGACCCATTTGTATAGGTTTTTGTCGATAAAACTTAACATACAGCACGTTGGTAAAGTATCGGAAGTCCGTTCCCTAGCACACTGTATAATTCAAAGAGAAAGTTGTATTAAGTGTGCGCATATGGTTCCCATGGACACCAATGTTGTAAAAAGGCACAAGCTTTCAAATATAAAAGCATCACCAAAATCGCCACGATTTGCCTATATGGTTCGTAGAACTTAGACACAGACTGAGCTTAGTCGGTGGGTCACGTGGTTAGACCGCTCTGGCCCCGTGTAGTGCGACATAACCTCCGTGACACTTGCCGTGACGTTGCGGAGGTATCCTGGGCACGTTTCGTGCTCCTCGCGAGGATTCTCAGCCTCTATCTCCTGAGCGGGAAAAAAACGCTTCGTGAAGTCGAAAGTTCTGAGGTGACAAACATGAAAGAAAATACAATCGAATTGACAACCCCTTCCATTTTTAAGACAGTTAAAAATATGCAATGTACAGTCATCAACACGTCAGAATTTACACGTTGACCTTGAGCTCTTATTTCTCGTGTATACCTGTTGCCTTGCTGGCTGAACATGTTCTTCTTGAAGAGGACCGAGTGTCAACATAAAACCACTTTCGTTTGTAAAAGTGTGAGATCGTTTCGAGAAGTGTCACGCGTGCGGAGAAAATGTGTCACGCGGGCAGGACCTATTGTTTCTCATGGCAAAGGGACGTGACAACACACGGGATTGTCATAGACAAACTGTACGTAAACTATAGAACGCACCCTATGACAATTTATAACAGTATATTTTACATGTGTTAACATATATTTGATGAGTGAATATATATACCATAGTATGTTTAAATATAAGATATATCTCTGAGCTGCCAGGTTTGAATTCTGGTTTAATACTTTTTAAATTCTGTGGACTCTGACAAGTCTCATCATATCATAGACATTTTACAAGCTTTTATTTAATTAGCAATTTATGTATGTTTGTATGTTCGGGTGGAATCTTACAACTCAAGTTTAAGGCACTTGCCCTTGAAATTTGATATACACGTTTAGTTTGGATGACAATGCATGATTAACTGTCTGACGTCTTTCTAAATCCAACATGGTGGCGTATCCAAGATGGCGAACCAATTAGTTTCAATGCACTCCTACAATATGGGTGTCAAATAAAAGGGCTTGCCCAGAAAAACTAGAAAAATAATGTGACGTCACTCTTAATATTGTGACCTTGCAATAATAATGCGTTTAATCAGATGAACTGACATAGGAACTTATCAGGTGAAAACTAAAAAGTATAAAATAAACATAAGGTAAAAAAAATATTTAAATGGACTAAATAGAAAAAAATAAACTTTTACACTAAAAATTTTACTGTTAACTTATATAGCAGGTTAACCGTTAGACTGCTAAGCAGCGATTTTGTGCTGCGGCGATTTGTATCGAAAAGTGCGACGCACTTTTTCTGTATAACCCAAAAAGATTTATTAAAATTGATTAATATTTGCCTAAATGAGTGTTTTATTTGCCACCATAATTTTTTCCGTTAGAGTATTCAAAATATGCATAGCACTTTCCAATAGATTTTTACAAAAATTGCTTAGCACTCAAACGGTTAAAATAAGTTTAACGTTTTAAAAAAACTCACCAAATATTATATCAACGTATGACATATGACAGATTCTATATGCGGAAAGTATTACTGTAAGGAGGTTACATATCAGAGTCATTTGATTAAGTATCTCTACATATATCTGTCGCAAAATAGCAGTGTTCGCATTGTTCTTCTTCAGTTGGAAGGGTAAGATAAGCAGTGAACCGAGTACGTTGACTTTAAAGTCTTATGTTGTGAGTTGGCAACGTACAATAATTACGAAGTCTACAGCGGGAGGCTCAAAAAAAATCTTATTAAAATCTTTATTTTAAACAAAATTACAATTATATTATAAACTAATTTTACGTGCAAACCCTTCTATGTTAGAAGTAATTATATTTATTCACTTAATAATGTAATTAAAGAAAAGTACGTTTTGCGTCATCTTCTGCTGAGTCTGTGCCTCATGCAGAGTAGTGCCATGTGCAGTGTTAATTTGGGGCAATGCTGTAAACGCGGTCCTGATATATTAAGGCTGCATAACACACTGACCACTTACTTGTGGAGGTAGAGTAGAGGTAAGGTGGAGTAGAGGTTAGTATGAATTTGAGGAGATTATACCACATAAAATACAGGCAACTCATACCATTTGCTGTTATTTAAAATGTCCATTGAAACTAAAGAATGTGTTAGGATCGTAGCAAATGCAACGCTGTGTTCTCTATCCAGAGAAAGAGGCGTCAGTATATGTATCTATATATTACATCTGTACTATGAATTTCAATCAGTTGGAGTATAAAAAAAACAACGCTACCTTAACAAAGACAATTTCTTTTCAGTGCACACCTTGGGTCCACCATATGTGTATAAACGACGTATAACATATACAATTTCATTTCGGTACGTATCACAAAAACTTGTATTCTAATATATGCGGGTCCTGTTCGTTATCACCTATTGTAGTAATAAGGAGACAAAGGGAGGAAAAATCTACACCCTTATCCGAGCCTGGCCATATATTGCAAGCCTACAATGGTCCGCGGCAGGTAGACCCACGTCAGCCAGAAAACACTCGAAGATCTACATACAAATGACTGTCAGAACACTGACGGATACAGTTCAATATTTTTTTGTTATTTTGGGGTTACTATCAAAATATGAACCGCTTCAGGATTGCGTTATGTTTTGCACTTCATTCACATCTATAATTCTTACTTTTATACAATTAGCCTAGCCCAAATAAGTGACGGATAGACTTACAATCAATACATAGTATAAAACAAAGTCGCATTCGCTGTATGTCCGTATGTATGCTTAGATCTTTAAAACTACGCAACGGATTTTGACGCGGTTTTTTTTAATAGATAGAGTGATTCTTAAGGAAGGTTTGTATGTATAATAAATGCATAATATAGTAGAGAAACACTGATAAATTTAAAGGTTTCTAATGTGATGTCGTAAATAAGCACGTTTTTTGCGCTTATTTGCAAACGCTGGCTGAACCCTACGAGATAGACCAAAATAATGTACTACAGTATTGTACAACTTACAAAAATCCACAAAAAAAGTCCGCGATGGTATATGTCTATCTCTTAGGGATAACCCACCATAACCATTTTTTCACTGCACCCGTGCGAAGCCGGGGCGGGTCGCTAGTATAATATAAATTTATAAATATTTTAGATATAAATTTATATGAATAACAATGACTGAGGTACGATAAAGCTCACATTTATCACACAAACATCTGCCCCCACGGGAATCGAACCCGGGACCCCTTGAAACCGGCTTACTAACCGGGTCAAATGCATTTTGAACGCTTTCCTTCGAAATTGTTATTTGAGCATTAATACCGCTTTTTGTGTTTATTTCTCTAGTTCGTTATTGTCAATAAATTTGTTAGCTGATTAGGTCCCTTGTTCGAGCAGCACATTATTTTAACATAGGCTTATATTTAAAACGTCAGCCTGATTGTGTAATCATAGTTATTTTCAAAACCTCAATTTTGAAATTTGCTTTTCAACTCTCCATGGAAAGTTCATAATATGTGTATTGTGAACAAAATCTTTCACCTGGGCAAAGGAAGCAGCAAGCAGTAAATTGTTGAAAAACTGTAGCCTATGTGTAATTCTGATGTATAAACTATATTATCGTAAAGTTCATTAAGACCCTTTCAGTATTTTTTACGTAAATCAGGAATAAACATACAAACTATGGCGTATATATTTAGTAGAATTACTAGATCTACACAGACGCAGATTTCTTTAATAAAAACTCGTAGTTAGTTTTTGCATAATTTGATTTTATTACAAAGGATATTGTTTTTTGCTGATTCCGCGCAGTTGATGATGACTTGTCCAACAAGCAGACAAGGTCGACACGTGTTTCGTCTCTCAGCGAGACATCTTCAGGATCTGTTTGCCCGCTCGGTGACTCACGAGCGGCTCGTCATCATCAACTGCGCGGAATCAGCAAAAAGCAATATCCTTTGTAATACAATGGACTTCCGCAAAATAACACCTGCTACAATAGAGTAATTTGATTTTATTGTATAAATAATCCCAACGACAATAACGACATGAAAGCAGAATAAATACAGTAGAAATGAGAGCTTTGCGGAGTATGGCAGGAGTAAAACTGAGTGACAGGTTGTATAATGAAGTGATTAGAAAGAAATGTGGTTTGAAAGAGGATATCGTGACAAGAATAGAGAAAGGGATGCTTGGGTGGTTTGGGCATGTGGAACGGATGGATGAAAGAAGACTGACCAAAATGATTTATGAAGCTGGAGTGAGTGGAGATACGGGACGAGGGGACTAGGCGAACATATTTCGAACAAATCGAAAGTGTCCTCAAAAAAGGCCAGGTCAGAAGTACCCGCAATCGTCGAGCATGTATGAGGAATGTTATGAAAGTAGATGAAGCGAAAGAGATATGTAAAGACCGTAGCAAGTGGAAAGACGTAATCTCTGCCTACCCCCATGGGAAAAAGGCGTGAGTGTATGTATGTATGTAAATAATCCCCACTTATATCATAAACGTGAACGGTTAGTTTATACATCAGAATGGCATAGAGGCTACATTAGAATTTACTTAAAGGCTATATAATTATTTATCATAAGCCAGTGAAGTTTCCACTTAATTACTAAAACATGTTTAAGGTAGATCGCTGAACAATTTAAGAAACAAAATAGTATTTAAAACAACAAACAGAGCGCTATGGATCACGAATACTGCTCTTAAACTTCGTCAGACCCAAAATTATTCTTATAAAAAGAACGTGAGCGATCGAAAACAGTATTCTTACAATAATTTGTTTGTACAACAAACTAGATAAGACTAAGATATTGTGTGAATTGTCAAAAATCGTCATATGATATTTTAAATATTTCAATATTAAATTTATGTTTTGACATATTAAAAACGTCTACAAATCCAAAGACAGTTATAATATTTAAAAGCAGATGTTACAATATCTATACTAATATTATAAAGAAGAAAGATTTGTTTGTTTGTTTGTAATGAATAGGCTCCGAAACTACTGGACCGATTTCAAAAATTCTTTCACCTTTGGAAAGCTACATTATCTCCGAGTAACATAGACTATATTATATTTAAAAAATTAGGGATCCTTACTAAAACTCCAATAATGTAACCCAAGGTGTAAAAAAATGACCTGAAAAATTCCTTACGTCGCGTGCGCAGCGAAAACTATTGATGATAAAACAAAATTATTTACTACGACTTTGCAGAACTCATCATTATCTACAAAAAGTGTCGCGACAGCATATGTCTAAATATTATAGTTATGTCACAGTAAGCGGTTTTTTATTATAGAAATTTAATTTATATGCCGCCGTTTGAAAAGGCTCCTTATTTGTACCTTGGTGTTAATTCTTTTTTTTTTTTTTATGCGATAGGGGGCAAACGATCAGACGGATCACTTGATGGTTAGCAATTACCGCCGCCCATGAACGCCCGCAACACCAGAGGAGTCACAAGCGCGTTGCCGGCCTTTTAAATGGGAGTACGCTCTTTTCTTGAAAGTTTGGATATCGTAACGGTTCGGAAACACTGCAGGCGACAATTCATTTTTTTTTTATTTTTTTTTATTGCTAAAGTTGACAAACAAGCAGGCTGCCCACCTGATGGTAAGTGGTAACAGTCGCCTATAGTACATGTGGTTCCCACGAGATTCGCAGCAAATCTGCAAACCTCATAAGAACCACAGTGTACGTTGCCAACTTGTGACATAAGATGTAAAGTCACAGTACCCAGTAATTTCACTGCCTATCTTACCCTTCACGCCGGAACACAGCAAAGCGAACCCTGCTGTTTGGCGGCGGAAATAGGTAAGACGGAGGTACCCATGCAGACGACCCTGGTACAGAGTCTACCTCCTATTTTTTCTACTTCTATTCATTCCACAGTTTAGTTGTGCGAGGCAGAAAATTCCTAGAGAAACGCACAGTGGTGGACTGCCAAGTATTGAGATGGTGAGGATGGAAGGTTTGTCGTGGTTCGTGGTTCGTTCGTAAGGTTCGTGGAACGATGTCAGAAAGTAGTAGCAGGGATTAGTCCAAACAGTTCCTCTGAGCATTCTCCGTAATAAATGCGATAGAGTATGCAGAGAGAAGCTACATCTCTACGCAATGCCAAAGGGTCAAGCCGACTTGAAGTTTCCTGGTGGTCGACGATGCGAATCGCTCTCCGTTGAATCCGGTCTAGAGGGAGAAGCTGGTATTGGGGCGCCCCTGCCCAAAGATGAGAACAGTATTCCATATGAGGCCGGACCTGTGCCTTATAAACTTGCAGACGGTGGGCCGGTGTGAAATACCGCCTCGATCTATTGAGCACACCAAGCTTCTTCGAGGCTAGTTTAGCCTTACCCTCTTAATGACCACGGAACTGAACTACGCTCGATATGTCGACACCAAGAATCCCAATTTTGGCTGAGGCGGTTAAGGGAGTGCTCTCAAAACGAGGAGACACGAAAATACTTTATATTCAAGACGGCTTCAATACCTTTTTATAACTTTTTGAATTATTCAATTCGAACATTTCATTCGGAAGATATCACGAGTTTAAAAATGCAAGTAATCCCTGGCCCGGCTAAGACAAGACAGTGTTGCATCGAAGAAAAATTTCTGATGACAAAAAGAAATGTAACTCAAAAATTTGTCTATAAAATTTAGCAAATTAGTCCAAGAACTCAATGACTATAAAAGCGTGGGGTGTTCAAAATTAAACATTACTCATTTAATGGTCTTAACATTTACACCCCACGCTTTTATAGTCATTGAGTTCTTGGACTAATTTGCTAAATTTTATAGACAAATTTTTGAGTTACATTTCTTTTTGTCATCAGAAATTTTTCTTGATATGTACCCAAATTTTCTAAAAGCGTGACTTTATTTTTATTTTCAAGTTTTTAGATCGGTTTTTAGTCTTTTTAATAAAAGCGTGTTTTTTTAATTTTTTTTTATTTACTACTTTTTAGATCAAATGTTTTTTAGTCTTTATAACAAACAAAAGTTTTTTCAAACGTTTTTTAGTCTTTGCGTAAAAAGCGTGTTTTTTAAAAAGTTTTTTTTAATTTTTTTTTTATTTACTACTTTTTAGTCTCGTGATTATTATAACAAACATAAAGAAATGTACATAATTGTTCAGAAAATGTAGTATTAGAATTAAACATATGCATTATATCAAATTCTATCTGTTTGCTTCATTGAACCAATTCTCATATTAAAAAGTTTTTAATTTATTACAACATAATTATGTATTTTTATGATTCGAAAATGATTGAATATTGTATTGTCATCTAGAATACACATGTAAAAAAAAATTGAGCTCGATTGGAGCAGTAGAAGTGGTCGAAAAATCGATTACAAGATTTGATCATGACAAACAAACAAACAAACAAACGGACATAGTAAGTCAATAAAAAGCGTGTAAAAAAAAACAAAAAACCATCGAAATATTTTCACCAGCGCCGGGAAACGCTGTCACCGCGTATGTGTCTAAAATATTGATTAAAACCTACAAGGAGGTTTTAATCAGTAGCAGTATTTACGTGTTTATTTACTATGCGCCTATTTGATAAATGTATATAGGTATGGTTTATTGACTATATTTATTTATAAATACAATAAGAATATGTCTAATATAATAAGTAAGATTAAATACATAAAAGTAGGTAGATACTTTATATTATATACACGTATGTAATAAAAATACCCCGTTACACTTGGTTGCCGCTCACCGCGCTCAGCTAGCCAGCATGCGATGTAGGCTCCATGTAAGCGTCACTGGGGTACTGGGAATGGAGTCAATGTAATATAATAAAGTGCCGCGCATTTAGCTTGAAGAAATTTTGAATTCGCTTTAAATTCGTTTCGTAGGTAAATAAGTACCTGATAGTAAATATATTTTAATGTAACTATTCAAACAGCTTATAGTAGTAGCTTATTGGTATTCCTGTTCCAAATTTAAGCAAAAATTTAGTAAAAGGTAGTTTTCTAAACCCATATTTTTCATTTTCTTTAAATAAGTACTTACTACTTACCTGACAACAAATATTATGTTTTAATTATTCAAAAAGCTTAGTACTTTATATAGTTCAACAAGCAAAAATTTTGTAAAAGTTTGTTTAATTATTTATTTCCTTTTATAATGCCCAAAAATGCTAAAGAGATCAAGATCTCAACTTTCTAATAGTTCCCAGGCGATACGAGTATGATATTTGTATAAAATTTAAAAATAAAAAAAATACAAAAAGACATTAATAAAAAATATGAATAAAAAAAATTCATTAAAAAAAATTCAAACTTCCTTTATAATTATACTTTTTTTGAAACCCGACGCAAAAAAGAAGGGTGTATGAATGTGTGTGTATGTACCCGTGCGAAGCCGGGGCGGGCCGCTAGTTAAATAAAAGCATGGACCTTTTATCAGAGACGTGTATTGGAAACATTTTATTAAACCACCACCACTGACGCACGGATAATCACTTACGCGAAAAATGATATTACCTGTCAATAGATATAGACGTGAAGGGGTAAATCCAATTCGTACTTAGAACCGTACATATTTCTAAGCCCGCCAAACCTACCCTCCGCGCTCAATTTCTATAACCCATGCTAATAATAACGACAGGTTCTCGAAGGGGATGACTATTGAAATCCATCTTTCCGGTAGCTTAATTGTGACGCGAATACCAGCCATTGTGCTCTCTGCGGGAAATATTTACGAGCACGAAAAAGCTTATTCTTTGATTTTTTCGGAATCATTTGTATAATATGGTAGGAGGTGATGTGTGTGAGTTGGTATAATAAAAAAAACCGCGAGTCGGACTCGCCCATGAAGGGTTCCGTAGCAACAAGTAACATTCACGATTTATGACGTACTAGCGACCCGCCCCGACTTCGCACGGGTGCAATGCTGACACTATGTGTTAATAACTTTAGCTATAAATTTTAACTTTAGCTAGTCAATATATATATGATAATTTAGTTTTTGTATATAGAAACTATAATAAATTCAATAAAAACAGTGATCTACATAATGTGAATACTAGAAACAAAAATAAACTTGCCGTTCCAATGTTCAGACTCCATAAAACTAGCTGTTCGTTCTTGGGGAAATGTATATCTATGTTTAACAAACTTCCGCAAGGTGTCATTGATTTGCCTTTATATAAATTTAAAATCCATATCAAAAAGACACTCATGAGTAAAGGTTATTATAAAGTAAGTGACTATCTTAATGATCACACTGTTTGGGAATAGGGACACTATTCATAGAGCCATGTTTGGTAACAACATTATTTATAATATTGTATTATTTTATATGTGTATGTAAACATACATACGACTGTAATCGTGTTAGGTGTGATTGTATCTTGTACTATATTGTATTTTTGTATTGTATTATTGTGATTGTTAACATTGAAAAGAGGAGATAAAAAATAGACCTTCAGAGTTTCTTGCCTGTTCTTCTCGAGAAGGCTCTCCCAATTTCCGAACAGGTGTCGAGTCAATATATTTTTTCTTTTTTTTTTCCTTATTCGTACGTACGGACAAGGTTTTTGTTTTTTTTTTTTTATTTAAGCTTTTTTTTTGTTTTGTTTGTTGACGTCAATAAGTGCCTGTAAAGGTCTATGTTGAATAAATATTATTTTGATTTTGATTTTGAATACACTACAGAAAAACTGTGAACGTTTTATAATAAAAGATAGACATATACCATAGCGGAGTTTTCTGTAGACCTTTTCAATACTTAGTACATTATTTTGTTTCAGGTGATATGGGTTCAGCCTGCGTTTGCAATGTAAGCGGAAAAAATTTAATTATTTACCACATCACATTAGAAACCTTAAAATTTATCAGTGTTTCTTTACTATATTATGCATGTATTAAACATATAAACCTTCCTTAAGAATCACTCTATCTATTAAAAAACCACATCAAAATCCGTTGCGTAGTTTCAAAGATCTAAGCATACCTAGGGACAGACTGACGGCGGATAGCGACTTTGTTTTATACTATGTAGTGATTAAAAAAATCTACTTACTAGATCTTGTTCAAACCAATTTTTTGTGGAAGTTTGCATGGAAATGTACATCAATTTTTCATCGTTCTCTTATTTGAAAAGCTACAGCGGAAGAAATACTCGCATTGGGCTAACGTGGTTGATTAAGATCTAATAGTCCCAGCATAGTTAGGATAGGTTTGAGCGTGCGCTGTGATGCAATCAAGAGTTTGCCAGGTCTTTGGGAATTTAAACGCTATAGATGATTTAAGGGAGAACAGCGTGTGTTTTTCTAGTAGAAATTATACAAACACGACAATGTTGCCTTTAATGCATTATAAAAATTCTAAAGTTATACCAATCAGCCTAGCCCAAAGAAAGCTCTGTAAGGCTTGTGTTATGGGTTCTAGGGTAGACACATAAATAAATAAATAAATATTTGTTACACTTACACCAATTAGCCTAGCCCAAGGTAAGCTCTGTAAGGCTTGTGCTATGGGATCTAGGGTAACGGATAGACATACATATATTATACATACTAGCTTTTGCCCGCGACTTCGTTCGCGTGGACTTCAGGTTCGTCCCGTCTAGTCTAGTAATAAGTAAGAAATACGGTAACTAAGCACTGCAGAAGAAGCTGCCCTAATCATAGGCCTATAGGTAGCTACTGCAGTATGCTCCTATAAACTCCATTTAACGATCTTTTTCCTTTTGTGGGTTATTCCTAAGAGATAAACATATACCGTCACGGACTTTTTTGTAGACCTTTTTAAGTTGTACAATACTGTAGTAAATTGTTTTGATCTATCTTGTAGGATTCAGTCAGCGTTTGCAATGTAAGCGCAAAAAATGCGTTTTTTTACGACCTCATAGAAACCTCAAAAATTGTAGCCTATGTGTTATTCTGATGTATAAGCTATATTGTGGTAAAGTTTCATTCAATCCATTCAGTAGTTTTTACGTGAAAGAGTAACAAACATCCATACTTACAAACTTTCGCCTTTATAATAGTAATAATAGGATATAAATAATTTTTATTGAAATATATATCACCAGCCATGACTACATGACTACATGACCGGGATTCGAAACCGGGACCTCAGAGATGGCGACACCTTGAAACCGGTGTATTATCCACTCGACTATGGAGGTCGTCAAACACCGTCACATACATAATTGCATTATGTTTGGTTTAATCTGCAACATACTAGTAAGTTATTTTTTGGTTTTCTCGGACCGTATTTCTATACTAATATTATAAAGGGGAAAGATTTGTTTGTTTGTTTGTAATGAATAGGCTCCGAAACTACTGGACCGATTTCAAAAATTCTTTTACCTTTGGAAAGCTACATTATCCCCGAGTAACATAGGCTACTTTTTATCCCGGAAAAATCTACAGATCCCACAGGATGCGCAATAAAGGCTTCGCTCAGAAACTACTGCACAGATTTTCATGCGGTTTTCATCAATAGATAAAGTGATTCTTGAGCAAGGTTTTGCGTTATTTTTTATCTCGGATAAACGGATAGTCCCACGGGAAGCGCGATAAAACCTTCGCGCCATAAACCGACTTCCGCGCATATGTAGCCGTGGGCAAAAGCCTCTATAGACCCTCTATAGACCCAATCCCGAAATTCACGCAGGCGAAGCCGCGGGCAGAAAGCTAGTATATAATAAAATGTTAAATGTTTCTTGAATGTCTATCATCTATCGAATTTTGAAGACTAGCGTGCTATCATTCAATGGCTTTAAAGCCTTAGTTATAATGAATCTGAATCCTTCTTGGAGCAAGCCTTTAATCGCTAGTGTATTTCATTCAAATAAACAATTATATCATGTTATATGTGTTCCACAGTGTGCGCTGTATTGATATTCAGTAATGTTAATGTATTTATTAACCATACAATTATACTTTTGTTATGTAATTCGCTTAATCTTAATAATCCATACTAATATTATAAATGGGAAAGTGTGTCTGTCTGTTTGTCCATTTTCACGGCAATACAGAGAGACGAATTGACGAAATTTTACGTGGAGATAGTTGAAGGGATGGAGAGTAACATAGGCTACTTTTTATCCCGGAAAAATCGACAGATCCCAAGAGATGCTCAATAAAGGCTTCGCTGAAAAACTACTGCACAGATTTTTATGCGGTTTTCATCAATAGATAAAGTGATTCTTGAGCAAGGTTTTGCGGTATTTTTTATCTCGGAAAAACGGATAGTCCTACGGGAAGCGCGATAAAACCTTCGCGCTATAAACCGACTTCCGCGCATATGTAGCCGTGGGCAAAAGCTATGACCCTTAACCCTCTATAGACCCAATCCCGAAATCCACGCAGGCGAAGCCGCGGGCAGAAAGCTAGTAAAATCATAAAGCCTGAAGATTTGTAGAGCAGGTTTATCCTTTTTCAGACTCCAGGCTCTCACATTAAGGTTAAGTTGTTAAAATTATCATTATATAGCCTCCTTGGTTTAATATGCCATACCATGTGTTAGTAAAATAAAGATTATTATTATATTATTATTTCTATTGTTATAATATACATATATAATTAGTTTTGATAGAGATAGATATTAACAACCATGACTAAAATACAAATCACACAAACATCAGCCCCCACCGAGATTCGAACCCGGAATCGCACAGGTGTCACCTTGAAACCGATGTACTCGGCTACGGAGGTCGTCGATTCGGAAGAAAAAATTACTTACTACATAATATTTGAAAAATAAAAAATGTTTCCAATAACCGCGAAATGTAACAAGGAAAATATGTTACATCAATAAAAATAAAGACAAACGTTATTGGCTCGGGAATCGGAATCAAATCTAATCGTTAGGAAGTAGAACAGGATCAATAGAATTAAACCTTCCGTACCGTTACGACCCCGCCCGTAGACATCCCGTTTGCATAACCGTAGACAGGATAGATCTCGTAGACGTTCTACATAATCAAAATATATGAAAAACGTTGAACGCTTTTTTTTTATCTTGCCACATTATTTTCTTCACTTCACTGGGTTCGTGGAATAGAAAATACTGTAATTTACTTATTCAGATTACGATTTCGGGAAATTTCTGTCGAACAATATTTCTCTTATTTTCATGTACCTATGAGCGTTGTTCTAGGTATCAGGAGCTAGTGGTCCATATAAGCTACTATTTTCTATCTAAAACAAACTTTATTACTTCCTCAAGAGTTGCGTTAGGAGAACGCGGAAAAGAAATAAAGGAACTATTTGTTTTCAATATTCAACAGCACAGAGATCTTCAATTAAAGTAAAAGAAAAAAAATGTATAAGCGATCATAACTGTGTGTGTGTAGGAGCGAAAAATACTAAAAAACAACTAAATCAGATCGGGCTGATGTAGTTACCCATGTAGATAGTTTAAAAATTAAAATAAAGAAAGTTTACACAATCTAGCTAATATTTTGTTACCACATGCAAATTCATATGACAAGTAACATTAAAAAAACTAATCTAATACGACAGCGAAACATAAGTAAATAGGTTTTTTACAATAACTTTTGCATGTCATCGATGCTACGCCATTGGTTTACAAGTCTACGACGGGATACAACTAAAAGCAACAACTGAGAGAGAGAAAGAACCAGCAAGGGCTATTTTTTCTAGATTTTTATAGTCGTCAATTAAAAGCTGGTCTCGCATAAATAGTCTGAACCTAACTTCTTATACAAGGTTAAAAAGTTATTATGAAATCTATAGTTTCATTGTATTTTTTATTGTACTCAAAATATTAGCAACGGAACTATGACAACAACCAATTTTATGCAATTAAGGGTCATTTCTCATGTAAATGGAATATACATCTGCAATAAAGACTTATTATATAACAGTGTAATGCTTACAATAAGTAATAATTATATATATAATACTTTATTGTACAATAAAAAAATAAAAATTGTGGTTATTCATAGTGTACAAGGGCGGACTTATCTCTAAAAGCGATCTCTTCAGCCAACCCAAATAGTGGTGCAAGACGTTAAAATTGCAGGGGTAATTAAGTGTTTAACCTATTCAAATGTACACATCATTAAGCATATATATACAAATACATACTTACACATAAATAAATATATACATATATATATATATATATACATAAATACATACATATATATATAATAATTATACAATTTAATACAATTAATTAGACAGATAGTACTCTTTCAGAAGACATTTGAAAGATGTAAGGGATGGTCTCTCACGAATGGAATTATTCAAATTATGAAAATATTTACTATTTTGTTAAATGTATTTATTTAATATTTATTTTTATTATTAGTAACATTTAAATATGAGTAATATATATTGACAATGAACTTAATTGACAGTTGACTGCCTTTTAGACTTTGAGCTTCGGTATTAATTTGCAGTTGATCCTACTATATACCAATGAGCTTTTGTTTTTTGAACTTTATACATTTTTTCAAGGAAACTTGTGTCAGAATGTAATGCGTCCTTTAAATAAAAAAATAAAAATTCTTGTCTGTGGTCTAGAGGTATTCTTGAAGCATGTTGGTTGTTTGTTAATTGAATTAATTATATTAATAAAGATTCAGAAATAGTTTGTCGTATTCGTTTAACATGTAGTCATAAAATTGAATTAGTGGGAATAGACGGATTCTGGCATGTTAAATAATAAAAGGTTATGGGCCCAGTTATAAAAAGATTAATACGGAAGCGCAATTGAAAGACAAAGAAATGGACGCCATTAAAATGAATTCATTCAACATAGAATTATTGAACGGAGAAAATTATCACACCTGGAAGTTTCGCATGCTGGCATTGTTAGAAGAAAAAGAATGTATCGAGTGTATATATGTGGATTTTAATAAAAAAATAACGGTTGAAAATGAAAAACAAATGAAAGCAATTGAGAGGAAATGTAAATCATATTTAATACAATGCGTACATGATTCACAGTTGGATCTATTGCGAAACAAGTCTAGTGCACACCTAATGTGGTCTAGCTTAGAAGAAAGGTACGAAAAGAAAGGAATTCCAGGGCAATTAATATTAAGAAAAAAGTTGATGACCTTGAAATTGAGTGATGAAAGCAAGCTTGAAGAATTTTTAACTGATTTTGAAGAATTATTGAGACAATTGAATGCAAGTGGAGTGGAGTTAAAAATACAAGAAATTATATGTCACTTATTATTAGCTATGCCAAAAAGTTTAGAAACTGTTACCACAATCATTGAAAGTATACCTATTGAATCGTTGACATTTGAAATGGCAAAGGCACGATTAAGAACAGAAGTTGAAAGGAAAGCAGTATTAGGACAGACTGAAAGCAAAAGAGAAAAATTATTCACCATCGGCTTTTACAAATAATTTGAAACTGTGCTTTCATTGTGGAAAACCAGGACATATAAAGAAAAATTGCAGATACTTACATTGTAACGTCTATACTATTAGAATATTCTGTATTCTGGAAATTTCTCGGAACTTGCATTATATGTAAAGTTTTTATCTTTTAACGGTATGTTCTAGAATTTTCTCAGGTCTCGAAATTATAAGTAAATTGTTATCTTTTAATGCAAATCTGCCCATCTGCTAGTTTTCAGGCTACGCTCATGCAATCTACGCATCTGCATTTCTATAATAAATCGTATTATGCATGTATAGAGTTCAAGTATGGGAATATTGAACACCTCTAGATAGTCGGCACGGATTGCCCTAGGAAAGTGCTCGCTACACCCAACTTGTATGTAGGATACACTGGGGGTACTCCCCCACAGCACTGCCGTTAGTGTTAAGCGAGCTGGACAGAGGTGATCTATTAACACCCAAGCCCAACACAACTTTGTGTTGATTCCATTGGGAATCGCGTATAGTATTACTGTATGTGCAAAATGGTTGTATTCTGTCTGTAATGTGTACTGTAGGAGTACTGTAAGTGTTATGCTTGATATGCTGAGGACTACGCATATGCTATAAATCATAATCTACTAGAAAACTAATAGATGGACGGATATATTTATTACTTTATAGACTGAATTATATGTATCATTGACTTCTCTGTTGCTACCTACCTATGTAATGTTCAAATATGAGTCTTTGGTGTAACTACAAATAAGAATGTCTCAACTTTACCTTGGAATAATATATTATGTTCAATTTAACTGTTTACAAATATGTTTAACACTTATAAACCAACTTATATTATGTAATCTTGTTGTATCACTAAATTGCACTGTTTTGGTTTATATCTTTCACTTTTAACACTTTTATTGTACTGAATACTTGTATAATTTACTTTTCTCTTTACTTTTTGCTGTATATTTTGTTATAATTTCTTAATAATTTTTATTATTTTCAACGATTTCTCTTGTTTTGTTAGGGACATTCTAGAATTTGACAACGTATATGACTAGTCCGACGTGACGTCACATAATTCCAAATTTCTAAATTTGAATATATTTATTATTTTTCATGCCATGTTAGACTCCTTTTTATGAATTTTATGTCATAATTTTAAATTTTTGTATTTAGTTTCGAACACCATATCTGGCTATTATATAAGGCGGTCCAGGGTCTCTTGAGGACATTCTACTTCCTCTCTGAAGCTATCAACAACCTTCAATACTACCTGAAGCTCTCTGTGAAGGAAAAAACTACTCTGAAAGTACTGTGGAAACTCTGCTGCATACTTCACCATAAGAACCACGGACTATTGCTGCCACATCGAGCCTCCAACGTTCGCTGCCTACCTGCCTGCTACTGCATCCCTGCCTGCTGCTGCATCCCTGCCTGTTGGCTGCGGGGTACTGGCCAGCCTGCTGCAAAATACCAACCTGCCTGCCGGTGAATACCTGCCAGCTCGCCGCTGCACACCTGCCAACCTGTTGCTGCGTGTTCTACCAGCCTGCTGCTGAATACCTGCCAGCCTGCCGCTGAATACTACCAGCTTACCGATACTTGGTCCACTTAGATCCTGGTACCGCCTTCCTTTCTTTCCCCTTTTCTACCATCTAAATATTGTTTTTTGTATTTTAATTTATTTTTTAAGTTACGGCCGTGCTGTCCTAATAATTATTTTAATATATTGATTTCTCTTGTTCCTATCTTTTTCTTATAATCCTTAACCTGTTTTGCTCCGTAGCCTTCCGCACGTGACAGTTTGGCGCCCAACGTGGGGCGGTGGGAAAATGTAACGTCTATACTATTAGAATATTCTGTATTCTGGAAATTTCTCGGAACTTGCAATTATATGTAAAGTTTTAATCTTTTAACGGTATGTTCTAGAATTTTCTCAGGTCTCGAAATTATAAGTAAATTGTTATCTTTTAATGCAAAATCTTGCCCATCTGCTAGTTTTCAGGCTACGCTCATGCAATCTACGCATCTGCATTTCTATAATAAATTGTATTATGCATGTATAGAGTTCAAGTATGGGAATATTGAACACCTCTAGATAGTCGGCACGGATTGCCCTAGGAAAGTGCTCGCTACACCCAACTTGTATGTAGGATACACTGGGGGTACTCCCCCACAGCACTGCCGTTAGTGTTAAGCGAGCTGGACAGAGGTGATCTATTAACACCCAAGCCCAACACAACTTTGTGTTGATTCCATTGGGAATCGCGTATAGTATTACTGTATGTGCAAATGGGTTGTATTCTGTCTGTAATGTGTACTGTAGGAGTACTGTAAGTGTTATGCTTGATATGCTGAGGACTACACGCATTCTATAAATCATAATCTACTAGAAAACTAATAGATGGACGGAATATATTTATTACTTTATAGACTGAATTATATGTATCATTGACTTCTCTGTTGCTACCTACCTATTAATGTTCAAATATGAGTCTTTGGTGTAACTACAATAAGAATGTCTCAACTTTACTTGGAATAATATATTATGTTCAATTTAACTGTTTACAAATATGTTTAACACTTATAAACAACTTATATTATGTAATCTTGTTGTATCACTAAATTGCACTGTTTTGGTTTTATCTTTCACTTTTAACACTTTTATTGTACTGAATACTTGTAATTACTTTTCTCTTTACTTTTTGCTGTATTTTGTATAATTTCTAATAATTTTTATTATTTTCAACGATTTCTCTTGTTTTTTTAGGGACATTCTAGAATTTGACAACGTTATGACAATAGTCCGACGTGACGTCACATAATTCCAAATTTCTAAATTTGAATATATTTATTATTTTTCATGCCATGTTAGACTCCTTTTTATGAATTTTATGTCATAATTTTAAATTTTTGTATTTAGTTTCGAACACCATATCTGGCTATTATATAAGGCGGTCCAGGGTCTCTTGAGGACATTCTACTTCCTCTTCTGAAGCTATCAACAACCTTCAATACTACCTGAAGCTCTCTGTGAAGGAAAAAACTACTCTGAAAGTACTGTGGAAACTCTGCTGCATACTTCACCATAAGAACCACGGACTATTGCTGCCACATCGAGCCTCCAACGTTCGCTGCCTACCTGCCTGCTACTGCATCCCTGCCTGCTGCTGCATCCCTGCCTGTTGGCTGCGGGGTACTGGCCAGCCTGCTGCAAAATACCAACCTGCCTGCCGGTGATACTGCCAGCTCGCCGCTGCACACCTGCCAACCTGTTGCTGCGGTCTACCAGCCTGCTGCTGAATACCTGCCAGCCTGCCGCTGAATACTACCAGCTTACCGATACTTGGTCCACTTAGATCCTGGTACGCCTTCCTTTCTTCCCCTTTTCTACCATCTAAATATTGTTATTTTGTATTTTAATTTATTTTTTAAGTTAACGGCCGTGCTGTCCTAATAATTATTTTAATATATTATTCTCTTGTTCCTATCTTTTTCTTATAATCCTTGCTGTTTTGCTCCGTAGCCTCCGCTACGTGACAACACATATAAATAGTCATTCAGGTACACAAACACAACTAACGAATGGAAATAATTATTTGAGGCAACATGCTACACCATTCAGAGGAAATAGAGGTAGTTTCAGAGGAAGAAGAGGAATGCAACATCAAAGTGGAATGCAACATCAAAACCAAAATATGAGACGAGCGAACTTTAGCAGAACAACAGCAGTAGAAGGGCAAGAAGATACATATATAGAGAGGGATTTTAGTTTTATGACAGATATGTATACCACTAACAATACAGAGAACCCAACTGTAAGTAAAAATTCTATTTTATTTTATATAGATTCAGGCTGCACTGACCATTTAATAATAAAATATTGCCTATTTTGATAATTTTATGTACTTAAAGAATCCCATAAACATAGCAGTAGCAAAAAATAATAATTATATGCAAGCAACAGCAGTAGGAAATATAAATGTAAAATCATATGTAAACGGTAAATATACGAGTGGAATATTAAAAAATGTATTTTTTGTACCAAACTTAAGGCGTAATTTGTTGTCAGTTAAGAAAATGGAAATGATGGGTTATGAAATAACTTTTGGAAATGGTAAGGTCTTAATATATAATATGAATAATTGGTTTGCATTGGTCATAGAAATAATTTATATGAAATAGAATTTAAATTGAATGATAGCAAAGAATGTGAAATTGTTGAGTGTTACAGTATGGAACAGGAATTATGGCATAAACGATTTGGTCATATTTGTTACAGTAATTTATCAAAGTTAATAAATAGTAATCTTGTAAATGGTATAAATAAATTTAAATTAAATGGTATTGAATTCTGTGAAAGTTGTGTAACTGGTAAAATTACTAGAAAACCATTTGGCATTAGAACTAGAGCAAAAAGATTACTGGAAATCATACATACCGACGTTGCAGGCCCAATAACACCTATCAGTAAAGATGGATCTCGTTATTTTGTCACGTTCATAGATGACTATTCGAACATGGTGTATGTGTATACCATAGCGAGGAAGAGCGAAGTATATGAGTGTTTTAAGGATTATGTTAATTTAATGCAGACAAGGTTAAATATGAAAATAGCAACACTAAGATGTGACAATGGAAGTGAGTACATTTGTAACAATATTAGGAATTTTTGTAGAAATAATGGAACTTTTATAGACTATACTACCCCATATACACCAGAACAGAACGGAAAGGCAGAAAGGTTCAATAGAAGCTTAGTGGATAAGGCTAGAACAATGATTGCAGATTCAAATATGCCAAAAGAATTTTGGAGTTATGCAGTAAAAACAGCAGCATATTTAATGAACAGAAGTCCAAGTAGTGTTAGAGAAAATACACCCTATGAATTGTTTACCGGAATTAAACCTGAAGTTTCAAATCTGCGAGTATTTGGTTCGACAGCATACTATCATGTGCCAAAGCAATTCAGAAATAAATTTGATCCAAAACTGAGAAGTTCATCATGATTGGTTACAGTAATACTGGTTATATATTATGGAACGAAATGGAACAAAAGTTGATTCATGCAAGAGATGTGACGTTTAATGAGAGTGATTTTTATTATAAAAAGAGGAATAAACAATCGGATAATTCAATTGAAAAGGAACAGGATATAATTAAAACAAAGGGTATGATACAAATTTCTGAAGAAGATACACAGGAGACAGATATAAAAGAAAGGGATTGTAATAAAGATATGAAAGAAAGAGGTGAAAATGAAGTGAGCTTAAAACACAAGGAAACTGAAGTACAAGAAATAGAAAAGAGATGCAGGAAAATACCTAACAGATTTAATGATTATGAATTATATATGGCATTTGATGCTATGTCTTATGTTGAAAATGTTCCACAGTCAATTAATGAGGTTGAAGAAAGTAATGAGAGGGAATATTGGTATGAAGCGATAAAGAGAGAAATACAATCTATTGAGAAAAATGAAACATGGACTGAAGTAAAACAACCCGAGGAAGCGGAAATTTTAACAACAAAATGGATATTTACTAAGAAGCCATTAGAAGATAATATAAATGATCAATATAAAGCACGGTTGGTAGTTAGAGGTTTTGGTCAGAAAGACTCGTTTGATTATGATGGTATATATTCACCAGTTGCCAAAATGGCGACAATCCGGACTCTTTTATCTATTGGAATAAATAAAAAATATTATTTTAAACAGCTGGATGTGAAAACAGCTTTTTTAAATGGCGAACTGAGGGAAGATATATATATTTATACCCCTGATAAAGTAACTTGCAAGCCAGGCAATATATTGAAATTAAATAAGTCGTTATACGGACTAAAACAAGCTTCGAAATGCTGGAATGAGAAAATCAATAATTATTTACAGTCAATACAATTTTTAAGATCTGAGAGTGATTATTGTTTGTACTATAAGGGAAAAGGTGAAGATATTTTGTTTTTGTTACTATATGTTGACGATATTATTTTATGTGGGTCAAACTTACAAGTTATAGAAGAAACGAAGAAGTTATTAATGAAAAGATTCATAACAAAAGATAAAGGTGATTTGAAAAATTTCTTAGGCTTGGAAATTGATTATGATAGAGAAAAGGAACAATGAAAATAAAACAAGAAAGATATTTATTTGGAATATTGAAAAGATTTAAGTTCGAAAATAGTAATCCATGCTCAACACCAATTGATCAAAAATACATATTAACAAAAATAATAATTTAAAAAATGAGAATTTGCCAGTTAGGCAACTATAGGATGTCTAATGTTCTTATGCTAGGTACCAGACCAGACATTAGTTTTGCAATAAATTACTTTAGTAGATACTAGGATAAAAATAACAGTGATGTATGGATAGGATTAAAACGATTGCTTAGATATTTAAAGGGGACAGTTCATTATTATTTGATGTATACAAGGCAGGACAGTGGTGAAATTTTAAGTTGTTATGTTGATTCAGATTGGGGAACAGATGTTAACGATAGAAAATCAGTAACAGGTTATGTCATTAAAGTATATGGAAATACAGTAGCTTGGGTAACAAGAAAACAGCATTGTGTAACACTATCGAGTAATGAAGCTGAACTTATAGCTTTATGTATGGCAGTTCAGGATTGTTTATGGTTTAAGAAATTATTGTTTGATATGAATCTAAATGTTAAATTTTTTTATGTGTATGAAGACAATCAAAGTTGTATAGCATTAATAAAAAATCCAGAAAATAATAAACATGTTAAACATATAGATATAAAATATAGTTTGTTTGTGAAAAGGTAAAATTAGGATACATATTTATCAAATATATAAACACCAATGACCAAATTGCTGATATGTTTACAAAAGCATTGTCTAAAGAAAAATTTAAAATAAATTGTCACACTATTGGTTTAATTTCAGAGAGGGTTAATTAGATCTTGTTATTTTGTCATAATTAGAGAAGCTTCATTTGTTGTTTAATACAATATATTGTAAGTAATTTTGCTATTATTTTATATATTAAGTGAAGCATTAAGAGAGGGTGTCAGAATGTAATGCGTCCTTTAAATAAAAAAATAAAAATTCTTGTCTGTGGTCTAGAGGTATTCTTGAAGCATGTTGGTTGTTTGTTAATTGAATTAATTATATTAATAAAGATTCAGAAATAGTTTGTCGTATTCGTTTAACATGTAGTCATAAAATTGAATTAGTGGGAATAGACGGATTCTGGCATGTTAAATAATAAAAACTTGCAGTAGAAGGCCTCCGACTTAGACTTAGGAACTAATGGCGTAGCATTTTTGATTAACAAAAGTAAAAATCTTATTTGAAGAATAAATGTTTGATTTTGATTTTGAACTTATAAATTGGTAGTTTCTCTTGTGTTGAAGAGTTTATGTAACGATTTTTACAATCTTTGGACTTGTCATCACTTACCATCAGACATAGGCCAAGGACCTTCCTGTTGCAGGCTATCATTCTGTCAAAAAATATGACCATCTCTTACTGCTTACCCAAGATATAAGGGGTTGCGAATGATATACAAATTCAAATTCAAAATCATTTATTCAGTATGGGATGTTACAATCACTTGTGAATGTCGAAAAGCTACGCCATCGGTTCGCAAATCTACGGCGGGAGACCTTGTACTGAGAAGAACCAGCAAGAAACTCAGCAAGGGCTGTTTTTATTTCCCTATATTAAATAGATACAGAGTCGTCAATTCAAAATTACATTATATGAAATCGAAAGTCTCGAAGAAGACCAGTTTGAAAACGCCTTGTTTTAAATTTATTTGACGACCTCTATAGTAAAGTGGATAGTACACCGGATTCAAAGTGTTGCCATCTCTGCGGTCCCGGGTTCGAATACCGCGGTAGGGGCAGATGTTTGTGTGATGAATACGAGCATTTTTACATTAGTCAAAACATATATTTCTATCAAAAATATTTATTTATGTATGTATAATATACACTACCGCTCAAAAGTATTTGGCCAACTACATTATGTAAGTTACTCGTATAAACAATACATTAAAAAAAAACATTTATTAGGTTTCATTGTTAACAATCCAAAATATAAAAAATGTATTATTGTTATGTCAAAAAAAATGCTAATAAACATTTAAAATATATATGAAGTAGTTCCATTTAATCACACTTTTACAAAATATATTTTACTAGGTGGCCAAATACTAATGGCGGTAGAATCGTGAAAGCGCACCCCGCCATGTGTCCCGCATGGGCCTAGAGAACTCAGGGGGATTTTAGTGGGTAGGCCGGTCTTGTCAGACCGGAGAACCCCACACACAGTCGCGCCTGGCCAGGGCGGTGTCACGGTGCAAAAGGTACATTTCTCCGCTTAAAAAAAAAAGGTGGCCAAATACTTTTGAGCGGTAGTGTATATATATGTCTATCCGTTACCCTAGATCCCATGAAACAAGCCTTACAGAGCTTACTTTGTGCTAGACTAATTGGTGTAAGTGTGAGAAATAATAATTATTATTATTTATTCAAATGATAACTTACTTTTAATGAAACACTTTCTCAGAAAGATATGATTGGATGCGTCAAACATTTGTTAATTAAACACAACCTCAAAGTCTTGTTCATCTCGCCGACCAATTTGTTCGAAATCGAATAGTAATATAGCCGAGAGTTACCGACTTTCTTCAAAGAGAACGCTACATCTGTACCCAATATACATCCTTCCCTCCTTTCATAGGTACATCAAAAACATATTAGTCCGAAATACCGAGAACATCGCGACTCATATTAACAGCGACCAAGTGTGTAAGAAATCTGGCGATATCGTTTCATCAAAGAGGATGTGAGCCACGACATTAATGGATGCTTCATTATTTATTTCTCGTCCGATTCGATGTATTCCAATTGATTGGCGATACAGTGAATTGCCAATGAAGATTTATTTGGAGTGTTCTCCTGTTTTATGGGGATTTTGTAATGGGAAATAAGTTTAAACCAGTCTTGATATATATATATATATATATATATATATAATATATATATATATACATATATATATATACATATATATATATATATATAATATATATATATATATTTGTAATTATTATATAGAAACCGCCATCTTTTGTATTGCAGTGAAAAATTCTCTGTTTTTTATTTGAAGCTAGAAGAATTCAACTAGAAAATTATTATTTACTAGTTGAATTCTTAGCGAAAATATATAATAATTTAGATGATTTAGTTTGCAGATTTTTTTTTATATTACTAACTTTATGTACAATTTAGTGTTATGTCCGATTTTTCCGTACTAACAAGATATATTACCATGGTAAATTTTCATATATCATTTCCCAGATCGCAAACTATCCATACCTAAACCAAATTTAATAAAAATAATTCTTGAGTTTATTTGTCACACACAACATTTCCCTTTATCAAATTAGATATTATTGTTTGGTTTCTGAATAAATAACATAAAAAGTCAAGGCAATATATTTACTTGGCAAGTGTAACTAGGCCGTATACAAACATATTTACAACCTCATGCAACATGTCCTATAAACACTTTGCAAGCGAAACAAAAGCAATGAAAGCTCCGTTTATTTTATGACACAGTCGCGCGAAACGCGCTTTTTATTAGTGTTAAATTATTATATCGCTCGTAGCGCATAGCACTCGTAGACATCTGCCGCGCGATATATGAACGTAGGCCCCGCTACGGCGCTACAGAACGCGTAGCTCGCGAGGCACGTAGTATCTGCGTAGCTTAGTTGACTACGCAGCTATTAATATATCAGGGGGTATGAAATTACTGTACAAATAATCTGGCTTACTCCTTACTGAAGGAAATCTCCATATTTATTTAATAACCAAGAGAGCAAACGAAAATTTTTCACTCACGTTAATAGACATTTAACGGAGTAATCAAATAGTTTTGAAGGCAAGAAAATTTGTTGTCTTAAAGTTACATTCAATAACATACAAAATTCTGACGTAAAACAACAGCCAATATCCGAATTCGGAGATTTAATTTTACTTGTTTAACTTGTACTTAGTTATGCAAAATATTTATTTTTATGGCGCATTTTTTTCTTACGTTATAAGGTTTTAAATATAAGCGTAAAGAAATAGTTGGATTTTATATTTGAACCTATTACCAAGGTTTAGAATACATATTTGTGTGACATTAACAAAATATATCTCATTGTAATCTATTATTTACAATATTGATAAAATTTTGTTATTCTTTTATTGATAAAGATGAAACAATGCGACATTTTTGTTTAAACCCAATTCTCTTTGTTTAAGAAATATATAATCTATGGCCGTACCAACATACACTGCTATATTAGCAAGATTGAAGGTGAGTTATATAGTAACTATTAGCAGTCTGTGACGTGACAATGGGATTTTTAATAAAATGAGGGTTCGTTTTTCAATTGCACAATATTAATTAAAATATTTTCCGACTGTAATTCTTCAAACGTAGATTGTGAATACAATCTTATTGAAACGTGAAATTCCTCATAATTGGATTTCCTGTTTTCACTAGATTGATTTCAAAAAGAAATGCACGTAATTAATATTTTTTTCGTTGACAAAAAATATACTGAATGTTTTGATATGTTACACATATTTCGGTAAATTAAACAAACACTTCATAATTTTCTTAAGATCAAAGCAATATTGTGCGAGCGCTATCAAAACGTTTCGCGTTTGACTTTCCATAATTTCCGAGTTTGTATGTTCCAAGCCCGAAAATACACTTTCTTCCACGTACACAGAAATAATATTAATATTTACTGCAGGGAACTCTCTTGGTTTCGTCAAATACGAGAATGGCCGATGTTTCCTTAAATTATTTTATATTAATCCGCTTCCATTTCCGTTTCCTTTCAAACGGATACAATTAGACTCGTTACTGATTCGGAAATAATGAAGTCAAATCAAGGATATGTTTACGGATTGTCGGGGATATTTACAGCTCATGATCCACGTCGAGGAATGTACATACAAACACACAATGTTTTGATTTTATTGTTATCTTTTGTATTATAAGGAGATGTAAGAGGTTGTTAAGATCCTAGCTTTTACTTGTTTTTAGTAGGAAGCGTTTTTGAGCAATCCGCGACAGCGCCGCAAACTACCTTTTACTATCTTATTTTTTTATGTTATAGGGGGCAAACTAGCAGACGGATCACCTGATGTTAAGCAATTACCGCCGCCCATGAACGCCCGCAACACCAGAGGAGTCACAAGCGCGTTGCCGGCCTTTTAAATGGGAATACGCTCTTTTCTTGAAAGTTTGGATATCGTAACGGTTCGGAAACACTGCAGGCGACAATTCATTCCACAGTTCAGCTGTGCGAGGCAGAAAATTTCTAGAGAAACGCACAGTGGTGGACTGCCAAGTATTGAGATGGTGAGGATGGAAGGTTTGTCGCGTGGAACCATGTCGGAAAGTAGTAGCAGGGATTAGTCCAAATAATTCCTCTGAGCATTCTTCTTCACCTGTCATCTACAAAAATAATAAGCGCAGGTATACTGTTGATTCTGCAATATTTCCCAGTTATATTTATTTATTTAATTAAACAAAAAGTCCTCTACTCAATCGATCTCCAATTTTGCTGCGTATGTTATATATCTTGTCATTTAGTTTTATCACCATATTTGGCTATACTGATGTTTTTGTGATAGTTATTATTATCTGTCTGTGTACCTTAACAAAAAAAATATACAAAAAATTATTTCCGGACTTTAAGGTGAACAAAAAATTTTCATTCTAATTTAATTTATAATTAAACAAATTAACTGTTATTTGTGTTGTATATGGCACATGCACTCATATGCACACACATACACTCTTTCACACACACACAAACACACACATAAACAGTCATAACCCCATCTGCTAATGGGTTTTTATTTTTAGTGTCAGGTGTAATTTTAATTCTTAGTTTATGTTTCTATAGAATAGGGCATAAATTGTAATATAAGTATTTTTTTTTTTTAAATATTTCTTGAGGATAGTCAACTGCATTTAAGAATGCTTACTTAAATAATGAAAATCCGTTTTTTGGCTGTATGTATTGTATTCTTAGGTTAATAGTTTTATTTAAGAGCTGTGGATTTTGTAAACTGAATTAAATAAATGAATAAATAAACTGAAATTGAGTCTTGCAACGTTTACTCACTTGGGGGTGCAAAGTCAGAACCTCGTCGTGGTGCATCTTGGGCCAACGTCCTTTGACGGCTAATAGACTGACAGAGGCCCCCCTGAGAGGGGGGCGGGGCGTGGGATGGCCGGATCCAACCTGGCAGGCTTCTAGCGGTCAGGGACGGGCCTCTTCTTTAACAGGGGGTAGCGGTCGCTCAAGAGACTCATTTTGGATAGAAGAATAGCCGGATGTATCCGGCGGCTTCATTCGGGTGGTATGGGTATGAGGGGATTTATCGCCATACGCTGACGGGGTCGTGGTAGTTATCTGCAAGGGTTCCCATGGCCTTGTCAGGGCCATCGGTATGACGGATGACGCGCTTGCGCCTAGGGATAGTGTGGGTATCGCTGAGGTTTTAAGTGCCTACCCACTTTTTATTTATTTTATTTATTTCATGTAAGTCGGGGCTGATGTGCATCACTGCGACCTATTAAGATCTATTGTGACCAGCCTCCTGTGTAGGTTCCATGTAGGCCCTACAGTAGCTCCCTTAACTGGGCACTGACCAAGAAATATAGGATGTTCCCAGTTCGGATTGTTTTTTATTTCATCTGGGTCAAGGATGTGTTTCCCCAGGTGTCTGTTTCTTTTGTGAATCAGCGGTTCACAGTAGCACAAGAGGTGTATTGGTGTTTCACGCTCTTGTTCGCAGACTCTGCATGTGTCAGTGTCCTTAAGTTTCATGTTGTGAAGGTGTCTATTCAACATGCAGTGACCGGTCAAAGCCCTAACCATCACGCTCAAGTTACTCCTGTTAAGCTTTAATAGCTCGTCAGTGCGTTTGCGAGAGTATGGTTCGATTAGTGCTTTTGAGTGTGTCATCCCGGACGTACTGTGCCAGTCTGCTTTCGCCTCGTTAAGAAGGCGAGTTTTCAGGTATTGCATGGCCTGGTTCTTTGAGATACCACAGATAGGCTCTGGGCCAAACTGTATTCCTTGAGCCCCAGCCCTGGCTAGTTCATCGGCCTTCTCATTGCGCCTACCCACTTAGTACCTTCCCCTTCTGTGGGAGAGAGGCGTGAATTTAGTGATTTATGCAGACACTATTAAGTATTTGAAATCTATCTAAAACAAGAGTTATCACTTTATCGAATACAAGAGTTGTGAAGAGGTATTTCTGGAACACAGTCTATTCTTCTCTTCATCTTCTACCGACACGCTCATCTACTTTCATATACATAACTGTCCTGATAACATAATGGTTCTCACTTCTTAATATGTGACCATACCAGAAAAGTCTCCTTTCTGTAAATTTTTCAACAAAAGGGGCTACTTATAGACGTCCCCTGATATATTTATTCCTCACTTTATCCTTTTTTTTTCACTCCACCTAGCCATCTTAACATACGCATTTCAGCAACATACAATCTTTGTTCATCCATCCGCATAAAGGGCCAACATTCCGATATGTATAATTACCGATTTATAAATTTTGTTCTTCAGTTTTAGTAGCAATTCCCATCAATAGGGTAGACTGTAGAATTATCTGATTTGAGCAATTTATATCTCATGAAAGTATGTCAATATAGAAATTTCAGTTTAATTATTAATTTATATTGTTTTAGGATTTCTAAAAAAATGAGCAATTATTATTTACGTAATTCTAATGAAACGAACACATTTTTAGCATTCTCATATTAAATGTAACATTTTTTTATATAAAAAGTATACCTATAAACGTACAAATAACAAAGTTATTTTAAAATTTGTTTATACGCTCATACAAATTAGGCGAGTTTACTGAGTTATGACGTCACGATTGCAGTGTTTTTAGTATGGAGCGTTTTTGAGCGACCCGCGACAGCGCCGCAAACATGTCGACGTATCTTCAAAAGTAATAGGTGCAGGTGTACTGTTGCTTCTACAATATTTCTCACTTAAAAGAGTACTCTTATTATATATTGGATTTAAAAATTGTCGCCTACCCAATTGAAGTCCATTGACGAAAAAAGGCGAAATGACCAATAATAACACATTTAAACAAAATTAATTTAACTCCGACCCAAGTGGAACAAACGAGTAGATTAATTTCTGAATACTTGCGGCCCTCAAAGCATATCACAACTTCTGAAGGAAACTTCCAGTTCTTGTAATAAATTCCACATTGTTGTCTCTTCATTATCTTCATATGATTAATTTCGGCACGATAAACTCCTGGGTATTTGGAAAGCTGGCGAAGTTCGCACAATGCGAAATGACCAAACATTCTGAGCTGCGAAAGTATTTAGCAAACATCTGTCTTTTAATAACGGCGTATTAGTGAAGGTTTATGTGTGAAATAAATTTGCCTAATTTTGTCAGCAAGTTTCAAGTTGCGCATAAATTACGGAAAACATGTCTCCGCCGCCCGAGACCGGGCCCGAGAAAAATGAGCTTTTGCAAGTTCCCGCGATCAGACTTAAAGTTGTTAACGGATATTAAGGTGCTCGGCGATGGCTTGCTGAAATTATTATCGGAAAGTTTGATATTGATTGGACTTTAATTTTTAGCTGTATTTTACTTTCCAAAAAGAAGATTAATATTGTAGTAATAAGTTATTGGATGGGGATTGATGCGAACTTTCAGTTAAGCCTTGTATTGAGATGAAAAAATGTTCGTTTTAAATGTTGAATAAATGATTAAAACATATAATTTCAGACCCTTGAGCCAATCGTCACCGTACTTGATCGGCTTCGCTTGAAGACGCTTCCTACTACTGCCATGATTTCCTTGACATGAGGTGTCCATAAATTAATAATTACAATATCATAATTTAAATACATATGCGTACACATTTTATAAATACTATATTATTTACATATCAATACATAGTATAAAACAAAGTCGCTTTCGCTGTATGTTCGTATGTATGCTTAGATCTTTAAAAACTACGCAACGGATTTTGACGCGGTTTATTTAATAGATAGAGTGATTCTTAAGGAAGGTTTGTATGTATAATAAATGCATAATATAGTAGAGAAACACTGATAAATTTAAAGGTTTCTAATGTGATGTCGTAAATAAGCACGTTTTTTTGCCCTTATATTGCAAACGCTGGCTGAACCCTACGAGATAGACCAAAAATGTGTACTACAGTATTGTACAACTTACAAAAATCCACAAAAAAGTCCGCGATGGTATATGTCTATCTCTTAGGATAACTCACCATAACCATTTTTTCACTGCACCCGTGTGAAGCCGGCGGGTCGCTAGTAAAGCTAATAAAAATTAACTGTACGAGCTAGCAACGTACATTTTTGCTTACACTACGACCTACTTCAAGGCGCATGGTTTTACCAATTAACTTTGTAATTTTAATTAATTTTATTAACTAGTACGTCAACAACTGTCTTATTACTAGAGATCGGATAATCGGATGCATATTTACCTAAAGTTAGTTTAAGACAAAGTATGGAAACGGCTTTTTATTGTTTTGTTAAATAAAAAATCGAGGATTGCGAAATTGGATAGCCGGATGTTTATTTATTTACCTAATTTAGTTTTTGACAAAGTATGGAACTGTCTTTTTATTTTATTTCCATAAATAAAAATCCCGGAATTCCGGTACTGTAGAACATTTTGGTAATGCAAAACTAGTCGGTAATATGTGGTCCAAGTCACAGAGCAGGTTATATCAGCATCCAAGATTCGTAGCACGGTCGATAAATAAATAAATAAATATAATATTTGTTACACTTACACCAATTAGCCTAGCCCAAACTAAGCTCTGTAAGGCTTGTGCTATGGGATCTAGGGTAACGGATAGACATACATATATTATACATATATAAATAATTTTATAGAAATATATATCAACAACCATGACTAAGGTGCAAATGCTCGCATTCATCACACAAACATCTGCCCCCACCGGGACTCGAACCGGGACCTCAGAGATGGCGACACCTTGAAACGGTGTACTATCCACTCGACTATGGAGGTCGTCAGTCGTTGTTTCAAGTAAAACCAATATCCGTATCACAATATTCACAATGCACTTCAAAAACCGTTGTGGAATAGCCAAGTAGTGCGAAAATAGAGACAAACACAGAAAAACACCCGAACACATGACAAGCACAGTGACGAATGTCTTATACAACAGCAGGAATCCGGTCGCTAGTAGTCTGTACTTGCTCATAACTGCCGTCTCACTCACACTCATTAAATCGGAAGTTAACTCAGAGTGAGATTCTAGACCATACTTACGCCCGGGCACCATTTCTGTTTTTTTATTCAATTATTTAATTGATTATTGTTTTAGTCAAACTAGCTCACTACTTTCGTATAACACTCTTCATGTAATAAATCGTACATTCATAAATCGCACGGGAACTGAAACTAAACTTCATGTGAATACGTATGCATAGTTGTATAAATGAACCCGGAGTCCCGGTCTTTTGAAAATAAATACCACGTGCTAATTTAGTAATTTTCAAACAATATCACTACGTTAAATTTGCAGTCCCGTATTTTCCCGGGATTTTTATTTAACAAAATGTATTTTAAAAAGCCGCTTCTATAATTTGTGAGCCAAAAATTAACTTTAGGTAAATATGCATCCGATTATCCGATCTCTACTTATTACACACTACTCAAGAAAGAATTGTTTATTGAATATTACTACTGTGTACTTCTACATCAATATAATTTTGCTTTAACTTCGGCAATCTTTCTCTTCGACGTGCGCATCATCCCAAACTACTACTACTACCAACTACAACTACTCAACTCTTGTACGGTGTTCGTGGTCTACTAAGCGGATCATACATTAACCAATAACAATAACATGCTTATGCATCAACAAATTATTGACGTGACAACGTCTATTAAATTGGTACGGCGTGGAGTCATTCTCGAAAACACCGCAACGGCCGAATCTGACGCCACACGGAGTCCACGAACGGCGTAACGGCCGATCTGACGCCACACGGCAACGTAATCCCAACTAATCCCAACTAATATTATAAATGCGAAAGTGTGTTTGTTTGTTTGTTTGTTTATTTGTTTGTTTGTTTGTTTGTTTGTTACCTCTTCACGCTTAAACTACTGGACCGATTTCAAAAATTCTTTCACCTTTGGAAAGCTACATTCTCCCCGAGTAACATAGGCTACTTTTTATCCCGAAAAATCGACAGATCCCACGGGATGCGCAATAAAGGCTTCGCTCAAAAACTACTGCACAGATTTTTATGCGGTTTTCATCAATAGATAGAGTGATTCTTGAGGAGTTTTGCGGCATTTTTTATCTCGGAAAAACGGATAGTCCCACGGGAAGCGCGATAAAATCTTCGCACCATAAACCGACTTCCGCGTATATGTAGCCGTGGGCAAAAGCTATGACCCTTAACCCTCTATACACCCAATCCCGAAATCCACGCGGGCGAAGCCGCGGGCAGAAAGCTAGTAAAAATATAAATGTTATACATTACTTTATTGACGTGACAACGTCTATTAAATTGGTACGGCGTGGAGTCATTCTCGAAAACACCGTAACGGCCGAATCTGACGCCACACGGAGTCCACGCTTAATTTTATTGTAACTATAAATTTCTGTATGAAGATGAATGAATGTATGTTCATATGTATGTGCAATCATATGCTTATTGTATTTAGTGTGCAAGTGCACATTACTCATAATAATTAATTTATGTATAACTTCAGAAGCAGAAAATTTAAACAAACTATTAAATAAAAATATAAATGTTATACATTACTTTTTTTTAAATAATTTTTTTTATAGCTTAAAATATCGATCACAGAATTTCACTGAATAGCGCATTGAACAACTACTGTATGACTTGTTCTCATTGGGATCTCGAACAAGTCGATACTTGTTGTTGACGACAACGCCAGGTTCTTGCGCTCAATAATTTAATAATTAGTATAAGTTTTTACAAATATTAAGTTATTGTATGTAGTGTCAATTAGATTATAACGGTCTGTGAATACCAGCTCACTTCTAATTCATACTAATACACTACAGAAAAACTGCCATAGAGATCTATATTATATCAACGACCTCCGTACCTCCGTAGTCGAGTGGATAATACACCGGTTTCAAGGTGTCGCTATCTCTGAGGTCCCGGGTTCGATTCCCGGTGGGGGCAGATGTTTGTGTGATGAATACTAGCATTTGTACCTTAGTCATGGTTGTTAATATATATTTCAATAAAAATTATTTATATATGTATAATATATGTATGTCTATCCGTTACCCTAGATCCCATTGCACAAACCTTATAGAGCTTAGTTTGGGCTAGGCTAATTGGTGTAAGTGTTACAAATATTAAAAAAAAATAAAAAACAATATTTAAGTCATTTAATTGGATAAAGATTAATACAGTATTGGTTAAAATGGCTTCGAAAATTAGCTATTATTTGTCATAAAAAGTAAATGACCAAAAAAAATTATTGTGGGATATCCATAAGAGATACACATATTTTCAGAGTTTTCTTTAGACCTTTTCAATGTGTACAATACTTAGTACATTATTTTGATATATGTCGTATGTTTCAGCCTGCGTTTGCAATGTAAGCAGAAAAAATGTAATTATTTACGACATCACATTAGAAACCTCTAAAATAACAGTATTTATCCACTATTTAATGGATATTATTATACATATAAATCTTCCTCTTCAATCACTCTATCTATTAAAAAACCGCATCAAAATCCGTTGCGTAGTTTCAAGGACTAAAGCATACACAGGGATATAGATAAAGCACTTTGTTTTATGCTATGTAGTGATATATACCTACGAGTCGCTTGTAAAGTCGAATTATTCTTAATCGCCCCTACCAAACAACAGATGCTCAGTCGTCAAATCCTTATTTTCTTTATTAATCACCCTCGGCGTACAGGCCGCGTATATCACAGATTTGGAGGCAGTGTCGGTCACATATGACAGTCATGGCTTCCAGCTGTTCACACGTCCCCGAAGCCATCAATCACCAAGCCAACACGTTACATTATGAGCCTTATTAACATTACTTTGGGGATGTTTATTGATTGCTACGAGTATTGTTATTTTTCCTCGAAAACCTTGTACAGATATAAAATACAATACGAATAATATATATATATTTCTGACACTTACACCGATCTGTAAGGCATTATTATTATTAAATTCATTATTGAATATTCTTATCAATTAATATTAATATTATTAATAAATAATAATAAATGTATTTTATGAAGTATCACACATGTGTATCACACATGATATTTAGGAAACTATGGATAACCGTCAACTTACATTACTAACTCTATTAGATTTCAGCAGCGCATTTAATTCGGTTGATTTCGATCTAGTCACTGGTGTCTTTTTCTCTTAGCATATCATCACCCATTGTAATTGACTGGTTTCATAGTTACCTGTTGGGACGTCGACAGCGGGTGCGCCTTGAGGACACATTATCTGAGTGGTGCCATATCGTTGCCGGTGTCCCACAGGGTTGCGTATTATCTACACTTCTCTTTTCAATTTTTATTACGCAATTCTATTACGCAATCACTTTCATGTCACTATCACTTGTACGCCGATGACTTGCAGATTTACACACACGCCCCGCTATCTGAATTTTCCCAGGCTATAGTATTGACTAACAGCAATCTCAATGAAATCCACAACTGGAGTAAAGCATATGGTGTTGTTGTAAATCCGACTAAATTCCAAGCAATTGTTATTGGCAGCTCGTATTATTTAAAGGGTCTTGACCATAGTTTGTTACCTGCAGTGATCTTTGGAGGAACAATTATTCCATTCATCAAAGTGGTTAAAAACTTAGGAATTGTATTTGACCAGTGCATGACATGGCGGCCGCAGGTTAAGGCTGTCCGGAAGAAGTTATTTGCTGCATATAGTACTCTAAATAGATTAAGAACCTTTCTCCCTATAACTACAAAGAGAGTGTTAGGTCAATCACTCTTGCTTTCCTTGATTGACTACGCTGACGCTGCGTGGATTAATTTATCTGAAGAACTACTTGACAGTTTGGAGCGGCTGCAAAATGTAGCCATCAGGTTCATTTTTAATCTGCGTAGGTTTGACCATGTTTCTAATTGTCGCTTTCAACTGATGGTTACCTATTCACCAGCGCAGAGACTTACATGTTTTATCCCTACTTTACAATATTTTGTACCTTCCAACATCTCCATCCTACCTTAAATCTTTGTCCTCTTTTCGATCCCATTCGTCATGTCGTGCCTTGCGTTCTAATTTTAATCTGACTATGGATATACCGCCCCGAATTACCGACTTTTTTCATATTCTTTTTCGGCTTATGCCGTCCGGTTGTGGAACTCTCTCCCTGAGGGTATTAGGGGAGCGCGAACGCTGGAGTCCTTTAAGAATCAAGTCCGTGTTTACTTTCTGTCAAAGATTCCTTAACTTAAACTAGTTATAGCCTATTGTACTGTCCAATTACTGTACCTATCCTATATTTAAATCTCCTTTTAATATTTCCCTGGTCCTAGGTTGCCTGGAAGAGATTGCTGTTTAGCAATAAGGCCGCCTTTTGTACATTTGTTATTTTTTTTTTTTGTGTGTATTTTATAAATACAATAAAGGGTTATTTTATGTTATATTTTATGAAGATAAGACCCAGGTGGTAGACTCAACGCATATTTGCATAAAATTTACGCGAGATCTATAACCACGCATACGCCTTACAAAAGACCGTGTCTGACATTTACACTAATTACCCTAGCTAAAAGTAAGCTCTGTAAGGCTTGTGTTATGGAATCTAGGGCAACGGATAGACATACTCGTACATATATTATACATATATAAATATTTTTAGTAGAAATACATATTGACAGTCATAAATAAAGAACAAATAGCATTCATCACACAAACATCTACCCCCAATAGGATTCGAATCCGGGACCTCGGAGATGAAGACACCTTGAAACCGGTGTACTATCTACTCGAGTATATGTCACATCGATTTTAATGAAAATATGTGTGGAAATGACTGCTGTATAAGTCGCAACTCCGGCCTCATATGGAGTACTGCTGCCATCTCTGGGCGAAAGCACCTAGGTACCAGCTTGGGCCCCTAGACTCGGTTCAAAGACGCACTGTGAGACTCGTCGACGATCCCGTACTCACAGGCGGTATCGAGCCTCTAAGTCTCAGGAGACATTGGCTCCTTATGTGTGTTCTACCGCCTGTATAATGGGTTGTGTTCTGAAGAATTATGATGCCGACGGCCACTTTCTATCATCGCACCGCTCGCCATCCACAGGGAGTTCATGCCCACACACTGAAGCCTAAATGGTCCCGTACAGTGCGGTTCCAGAGGAATTTCCTCCCGCTTACACTTCGTTTGTGGAACGAGCTTCCTGCCGAGGTTTTCTCGGTACAGTATGGGGTTCTTCAAAAGGGGAGTAAATAGGTTTTTGAAGGCTCGGCAACGCGCGAGTGACACCCCTGGTGTTTCAAGTGTCCATAGGCTACGGTAACCGCTTACCATCAGGCGGCCTTAGGCCTGTTTGCCACCATCGTGGTATAAAAAAATTTTACCAGATTAAGTGTAATTTTTTCCAACACAATCCTGAATAGACCCAGTTTATTGAACAGGAACTATTGTAGTTATAGGTCGAAATATTTATAGGCAATTTTGTAGTATTTCAAATTGTGATGGAAATGAGAACTCTAGGCCTGCTATGATCTCTTGAAATAGTAACAAATGAAAATCAAAAATTTATTCTTCAAAACGGATTTTTATGGATATATTTGTAAAAGAAGTCTTGAAACGACGCGTCGTTAGCTTTGAATACAGATAAATAAATATATTGTTACTTCATCAATCTTCAGACGAAAGCTCAGGGATCAAAAAGTAGGGAGACTAAATTACGCGAACAAAGTAAATAGGAAAATTAATGAAGACGCCGCCAGTATAGACGGGAACTTGTTAATGAGGGCGGATAAATAAGTAGATGGATAGATTTGACTTCAGTTCGACGCAGACTTCACTAATGATGCATTGGTATCTATAAAAGAAATAAATACGAAATTGCCGTTTTAAGAGATGTAAAAAAGTATTTGGCGACAGGTAGTCGAACTCTTATATAATGAGTTGAAAGTTCGATTCTCGCTCGGGACATATTTTGTCTGGTTTCCAGTATTTTTTTCCTATTTGGGTTTTTGTGGGCGATCCTAAAAACAGTCCATTTTTTCCCATACAAACGTATAAAGTACATATTGCAAGCACTCACTGTTATCTAAGCAATATAGGTGTGTTCCTAATATCAAAGAGTTAATTTGCGCTTTATTAACGCTATATAAAATTGAAATTCAATCATATCATAGAATACATCGTTGTAGGATTTAATGTCACGTTCCAAAGTTGAATAGTTTTAAATGCTTATATGTTTTATTTAATTATTATTTATTCACAACGCCCTACCACCAGGGTGACGGTTCTGTACAGCAGATTTTTTTGCCCTGACTATAAAATACATACGGAAGACAAAGTGTTAAAGTTTATAACAAAATAAATCGGACTTTAAATATCTTTTTTTTTCCCCTTAGGAAAATGCATTAAATTGCATAGCCCGGCTGTAGCAAGCCGGCGGTTATGTGGGGCTCACCTCCCCAGAAGGGGGAGGCCTACCCACTAAAAACCTCATGGATGGCCTTCCTCAGGCATGTAGGGAGCCCCCGGGAACATCAAGCTACTTCCGGGAACCCCCAGCCTCCGCTCCCCCGTCGATACAGGGGAGCCCTCCTCGGGGGAGGCTCACTACCTCCCCCGGTCTCCTCCACCGATGACGCCCCCGGCCACGGAAGGGGCGTGGTCCATCCCGGGTCGCCGTAGCGGTCGCGACTTCCTCGCGCCCGCCGGCGACCCGCGGCGGCGCCGCAGCTGTGCTACCGAGCCCGGCGCCGCCTTCTTCGAGCGGGATCGGCCATCTCCCGACCCCGCTCGGCGCCCTCGTTCTGGAGCATCACTGCTTCACAGAAGGAGGCCACAGCCCTCCAACCTCCCTCGTCCGCCAGCATTGCCACAATCAATGCCGGCGGAGACAGATCTCGCCCGATCTCTGCGACCAAGACTTGGCGCTCGTAGGCCCACGCGGGCCACTCCGCCAGCGTGTGCTGGGCCGATTCGAGGTCGAATGCGCAGTGGTGGCAATGTGTCAATCCCTCCCGTCCTATTCGACACAGATACTCACCGAGGACTTTAAATATCTATAGGCTAACTTATCGAAAATGCAAGGTAACCGTTACTAACTGGCTACTGACACTAGATTACGAGCAATCGGAAACGTTACTAATATAAGGTTAATGAAAGTAATCACTCAATATATGTATAATAAATGAAATGAACATGCTTTAGCTCTTAAATCTCATAAACACGCACACACACACAACACACACACACACACAAACACACGACATGACACCCATACATGAACTCTTGTTTGTCCATCCTCTTAATAGGCATAATAACTGTTTAACTCTACCATTGTACCTTTTGTTTATTGATTGGTTAATTGTTTTTCCTTTTGTTAATTAATTGCACGTAAGAAAATATATTGTCGAAAGGGCGAGACACTCCTAAGACAAGCGTAACACTTAAAAGGAGTGCCTCATTGTAATTATAAAAACCGAATGTGTAATTAAATAAAGAATTATTATTATGTAGCTTAAATCACGTATCTTTATAAGACACGGTCCTTTATAAGGCTTGCGCGGGGATACAGATCCAACGCGTAGAGGCCATTTAAGCGAAATTTAATGAAAGTGTGCGTGGAGTGTACCAACTAGGTCTAATCTCTATCTGCACCATGAAAAATGCAGCCAAAGACTATACCCAGTTAGATGCACAGAAACTATTGTCATTAGTGGTCAAAACGTTTGTGGCCTATTGCATTTCGATTTAGGTGGTAATGAAAACCGGGCTATGGAAGAGACTTCGGTCACCTGCCTTCTCAAAGCCTCCTAATTGATTTAAATATAGCAGGTGGTGACTCGCCGCTCACTAAATGGGCCCTCCAAAAAAGCAGACCAATATTGGTGCGAAGAGAACAACATTGGTGTGAACGGCTAAGGGTGTAGAGAGGTGTGTCTGCGACAGCGATCGAGACGCCGTCGGCGTTACGACATTATTACACTTCCACCCTTCGAGCATTTGCTCTTGCGACTCCACTCTGTCCGGCTGGTTAAGGCAAGACAGAGGCGGGTGGCATACACCCCCCTGAAGCACATCGGTACCCTCGGTGACGCAACTCACCGACAGCTCGCCACAAGCTGCCCTGAGGGAGACTGACTGCACTGATGGAGCATTTATGGCAGTCAAGGGGCATTAAATCTCTATCTTAATATATATATTTCTTGTGTGCGTGTGTATGTGACTGAACTCCTCCTAAACGACTGGACCAATTTTGATGAAATTTTTTGTGTGTATTCCAGGGGGCTTGAGAATGGTTTAGATTCACAATACGGTCATATAGATATTGTTTTTCAGCTAAATTATTTATTTAAAAACATTTGAGACAACGTGAGACAACGTGACATTTGAGACATTTGACATTTGAGACATTTGACAGGACAACGTCTGTTGGGCCAGCTAGTAATATATATATATATAAAAGACACTCATGAGTAAAGGTTATTATAAAGTAAGTGACTATCTTAATGATCACACTGTTTGGGAATAGGGACACTATTCATAGAGCCATGTTTGGTAACAACATTATTTATAATATTGTATTATTTTATATGTGTATGTAAACATACATACGACTGTAATCGTGTTAGGTGTGATTGTATCTTGTACTATATTGTATTTTTGTATTGTATTATTGTGATTATTAACATTGAAAAGAGGAGATAAAAAATAGACCTTCAGAACTTCTTGCCTGTTCTTCTCGAGAAGGCTCTCCCAATTTCCGAACAGGTGTCGAGTCAATATATTTTTTCTTTTTTTTTTCCTTATTCGTACGTACGGACAAGGTTTCTGTTTTTTTTTATTTAAGCTTTTTTTTTTGTTTTGTTTGTTGACGTCAATAAGTGCCTGTAAAGGTCTATGTTGAATAAATATTATTTTGATTTTGATTTTTGATTTTAAATGCCCCACCAGCGGGCGATGGGGTCGTCACTTCCCTACGCCTTACTAAAAAAAATAAGTAGGAACAAAAAGTGCCACATTACAAATCTTTTTGACAGAACGAAGCCCGTCGGGTCCGCTAGTGTGGATATAAAATTAAAAAAAAAACACATTGGTACAGCGGGATACACCCTGGGCCTTCCGAATCATCTAATTCGTAGACACAACGCCGCCGACCTTCCTCGCTACGAGTATAACGTGTGCAATATACCTAGTAATATTATAGACGTGTATGTTTGTATAGGTAAATGTTTGTTACTCTTTCACGTAAAAAGTACTAAATGGATTTTAATGAAACTTTACATTCATATAGCGTATACATAATAATAACACATGGGCTCCAATTTATAAAGATTTTTTTTTATTTCGAACCACAAACAGGTTTACAATGGTGCCTTACATACCAATTAAATCACAATTGATTATTGTAAGCCCAACTGCGATGGTTACATTTTTATACATACATATATGTAATTAGACGTGAGTTCCGTTGGAAATCCGTTGCAAATTAATTATAGACAAAAAAAATCGTATCAATATACCAGTGTACGTGTAGACAATACAAGTGGAAAAAAAAAGCGCGCCACAATATAATCTTAATAACCAAACAGAGATTGAATAAATATTGATTCTAGTGTTAACAGTAATTACCATATTTAGCACTAGCTTGTGCCCGCGGCTTCGCCCGCGGACTAATCGTATTTTTCAACCGTCTACATAAAGGGGCTTCTCAATGTGACCCGTATGTTTTATGTACGTATGTAAGTATGTATGTTTGCCCGCGATTCTCCCCTGTCGGGAGATGTTATTTTACGTCCACCACGTTGGATTTTAAAATCATTGTTGTTTTCGTAATCGGCGACCCGATAAACCATAGAAACAATACCCATCGTCGATTTTCAGACTTTGACACCCCATTTTCCCCTGTTAGGGGTTGAATTTTCAAAAATCCTGAAAGACGTGTTTACTCATTTATTGTTAGGAGTACTCCTGCGAAGTTTCGAATAAAATATTCAAACAAATCTTGTTTCTCCATACAAACTTTGAACCCCCATTTCACCTCCTTAAGGGATAAATTTTGAAAAATCCTTCCTTAGTGCACCCCTACACCTTATAAGGTGCCAAATTTGTAATCTCTAGGACCAGCGGTTTGGGCTGTGCGTTGATATGTCAGTCAGTCAGTTTCTTCTTTTATATATATTGATTTCAAAGACAAAATACTTTTCACCTGTTTCTAGGAAACATGGCTAAATGAAAATATGTCGATTGTGTTAAACAATTTATTGTACGATTGGACAAGACGGTGCAGTGGGCATCGGACTCCAGCATGGTGCGAGCAGGCGGTACGTGAAACAATGGCTTGTACATATTTGCTCGAATAAGCACAAGATATTTTGTGAATTAACTAAACATGATAAAAACAAAATAAATTCACAACTATCGGATAACACAGAAAGAACAAAAGAGACATTCCTTAGAAAGTCTGCGTGTTATTCACATTTGCTATAATAAAAACCCAACGCAGTAGGGCGTGGAAAGGTCGTAAGATAAAAAACTCTCATCTACCGTACGCAGTACATATCGTTATATACATTTCCTAGAAAAATGCCTTCAGGGATCTGGCCTGGCTTCCTACGCTTTCATTACAACTGCCGCGCCTTACGTAAGATAGCACGTAAATAAGTTGAATGGGTACGTAATGTTCTTGTTTTAAAGTCAACAATATTTATGGAGGGGATGGGATGGAAATAGTAAAGATATGTTCGGGTATATAGTACATAACTATGAAAATAATTATGAAAATCAAAAGTAAAAAACTTTGTTTTAATACAAGCTTTTATTAAATGCGCTAAAAAGAACAAATAAACTTTTACATATAAAAGCTTGTCGCGAGATTTACTTACTTATAGAATACTTTTAACGACAAGCTTTTATATGTAAAAGTTTATTTTGTTCTTTTTACCGCATTTAATAAAAGCTTGCATCAAAAAAATATTATTTAATTTAATTTTCCGGCTAAAAGAACCAAGCTAAACCCTTTCATTTGATACCCATATTGTAGGGGTGCATTATAAATAATTGGTCCGCCATGTTGGGAAAGTCCGCCATATTGGATTTAGAGTGACGTCACGTTATTTATCGAGGTGTTCTATGCAAGCCCTTTCATTTCATACCCATATCCGGCGGGCGCGAGGAAGTCGCGACCGCTACGGCGACCCGGGACGACGCCCCTTCCATGGCCGGGGGGCGTCGTCGGTGGAGGAGACCCGGGGAGGTAGTGAGCCTCTCCCGAGGAGGGCTCCCCTGTATCGATGGCGGAGCGGAGGCTGGGGGTTCCCGGAAGAAGCTTGATGTTCCCGGGTCTCCCTACATGCCTGAGGAAGGCCATCTCTGAGGTTTTTAGTGGGTAGGCCTCCCCCTTCTGGGGAGGAAAGCCCCACATAACCGCCGGCTCGCCACAGCCGGGGTATGCAATTTAATGCATTTTCCTCAGATGAACAAAAAAAAAAGTGGTGCATCCCAACTAATATTATAAATGCGAAAGTGTGTTTGTTTGTTTGTTTGTTTATTTGTTTGTTTGTTTGTTTGTTTGTTACCTCTTCACGCTTAAACTACTGGACCGATTTCAAAAATTCTTTCACCTTTGGAAAGCTACATTCTCCCCGAGTAACATAGGCTACTTTTTATCCCGGAAAAATCGACAGATCCCACGGGATGCGCAATAAAGGCTTCGCTCAAAAACTACTGCACAGATTTTTATGCGGTTTTCATCAATAGATAGAGTGATTCTTGAGGAGTTTTGCGGCATTTTTTATCTCGGAAAAACGGATAGTCCCACGGGAAGCGCGATAAAATCTTCGCACCATAAACCTACTTCCGCGTATATGTAGCCGTGGGCAAAAGCTATGACCCTTAACCCTCTATACACCCAATCCCGAAATCCACGCGGGCGAAGCCGCGGGCAGAAAGCTAGTTAAAAATAATTGATCCGCTGTTTTGGTAATGCCGCCATGTTGGACTTAGAATGACGTCACACACATAACCATGCATTGTCATCCGACTATCTTAAGTATTTATTATCATTTTTTACTTCGGTTATCTTCAAGTGTCGCGTCACAAATTGGCTTTACGGTGGGCGGTGGGCTGTGCTCGGTGACGCAAGCACTGGGGCGCTCGGGCACTCAGCCACGCTAACCTCGACTCTTGAGATGGGTCAGTTGGCTTTGCATCGCCTGCTGAATTTCTACGCAAATATGCACTCTCAGGTTGCCTGATGGAACTGACAGGTCGCCTAACAAAATCAAAAATATTTTCTGCAAGTAGACCTCGACGTTCTAGTGTACAATTCTGGTCTATGGAACTCGATCAAGCACACGGAATCAATGTTAATTTAAGTAATGATTTTTGTGTTTTATCATCTGTATTGATTAAGAAATAGTCAATCTACACGAATATTATAAAGAGGAAAGATTTGTATGTTTGTATGTAACGAATAAACTCAAAAAGTACTGGACCGATTTTATAATTGTTTTTTCATTAGAAAGCTACAATATCATTGAGTAACATAGGCTATATTTAGTACTAGATCACTATTCATAGAGCCATGTTTGGTAACAACATTATTATAATATTGTATTATTTATATATGGGTATCTAAACATACATACGACTGTAATCGTATTAGGCATGATTGTATCTTATATTATATTGTATTATTATATTATATTATTATAATTATTAACATTGAAAAGAGGAGATAAAAAAATAGACCTTCAGAGTTTCTTGCCTGTTCTACTCGAGAAGGCTCTCCCAATTTCTGAACAGGTGTCGAGTCAATATATATTTTTTTCCTTATTCGTACGTACGGACAAGGTTTTTGTTTTTTTATTTTATTTTGTTTTGTTGACGTCAATAAGTGCCTGTAAAGGTATATGTTGAATAAAGATTATTTTGATTTGATTTTGATTTTGATTATAGAAATCTTTAGAAATTCTTATTAAAACCAACCGAAGGAGTAAAAAAAATTAGCCATTAAATGTCTTTCATCGCACACGCTGCGAGGAGTAATGTCTACCCGTGCGAAGCCGGGACGGGCCGCTAGTTAGATATAAAGATATATAGATATTATAATATATATAACATACACAAATTCATGTATTGACATGCCATCTTTGTCCTTTTTATTTTTTTTTTCTTTTTTTTAATTTTTTGTCTCTTAAATTTGTAATACGGTCCATATTGTCCTTGTAACTTTCTTGTTGTGTTGTATTCGTGCCTGATGTCACTACTGTGGCAAGCAGAATATCAGTGCAGCAGGCCTTGCCACAGTGATGGTATCATGCAGCGGTAAATATCTTTGTTGTATTGTTTTGTTTTGTTGGATGTGTGGTGTGACAAGGATGGATAAGATAAGGAATGAGTACATAAGAGGAAGCCTGAAAGTAGCGCCAGTGGTAGAAAAAGTGAGAGGAAGTAGATGAGCATGGTTTGGACATGTTGATGCGGAGGGATGAAAGTCATGTCACAAAACGAACGTTGAATATCAAAGTGGAGGGATACACGGGCAGAGGAAGGCCGAATAAAAGATGGATCGATTGTGTGAAGAATGATATAAGAATGAAAGGAGTAAGCATGGAAATGACGGCTGATAGAGAGGAATGGAAGGAAAAGATCTACTGCGCCGACCCCAGATAATGGGAAATGGGCAAGAGGATGATGATTGTTTTGTTTTGTTTGTTGTTCGTATCGTTGTGTGGTCCATTAATAAATGTATTTCTTTTTCTTTCTTTTCATTCATATTACACAGAAGAGACATAATGTCGTAGGTTGTAAATCTAAAAGGGTCTAAGCCTGGTGCACCGGCCGCTATCAGTCGGCGATCCCCCGGATGCTCTGGGGGATCGACGGTCTCCCCAGCCCAACGGGGAGGCGAGTGAGGTCGTGGCTTTACGGGTTCCCACGACCCTGTCACGCCGCGGGCAGTTCTCCTCGGCGCGTCTGACAGCGATGTCAGACGTGCCGTCAATCGAGCGCTCGCGGCAGGCATCTGTGGAGACGCATTGCTGAGGCGCATTAGTGGGTAGGCCTACCCCTTCTGGGGAGGAGAGCCCCACATAACTCTGCGCCTTTCCCGGGGTGCAGGGTATGCAAATCAAAGCATTTTCCTCAGCGTTACAAAAAAAAGCGTCTAAGCTTGGTGTCCGCCATCACCCAGAGATGAAACGCGAGCACTGCTAACTGTACCCTTCAAACATCGATTAAAACAAAAAGGGAAGATACGGCATGCTCTTACTTACAGTCAATAAAATATGGATCGCCCCAATTTAGCATGTTTCATTTGCAATTATAACAGTGTAATAAACTAATTTCACGGTATTACCGCGTATTTATTGTGCATTCCACGTCACTGCTCACCATTTAGAAGCGCCTACATCCTTCAAAATGATTTTTGGTCGGGCAGTGAATTGGGGATTTTCCGGTGAAAAGACACTAATTCATTCGATTAATAGCTGTAGGGTGACCCTTAAATAAAAAATATATTTCTAACAAATTTGCTACCTACCGGAAGTAAAATTGGAATGATTTTTTGAAATTGGGGCTTTGAAGTTTTTATACTTTGACAGTTCAACCAATTAGCCTAGCCCAAAGTAAACTCTGTAAGGCTTTTGTTATGGGATCTAGGGTAACGGATAGATATACATATATTATGTCTATCCGTTACCCTATATAAATATATTTATGGAAATATATATTAATAACGATGACTGTTTGTTTTAATGTTACTTTGCGCAAACACTCGACTTGTGGATATGATTAGAGATCGGATAATCGGATGCATATTTACCTAAAGTTAGTTTAAAACAAAGTATGGAAACGGCTTTTTATTGTTTTGTTAAATAAAAATCCCGGGATTGCGGAATTGGATAGCCGGATGTTTATTTATTTACCTAATTTAGTTTTTGACAAAGTATGGAACTGTCTTTTTATTTTATTTCCATAAATAAAAATCCCGGAATTCCGGTACTGTAGAACATTTTGGTAATGCAAAACTAGTCGGTAATATGAGCTTAAAAACGACGTTACATGAAGGTTAGTTTCAGTTCCCCGTGTGATTTGTGGGTAGGTATATAGAGTTTTAGAGGAAGAAAGTCGAGTGTTAAATAAAACAATAAGTACATACAAAACGTATTTTAAAAAGCCGCTTCCATAATTTGTGAGCCAAAAATTAACTTTAGGTAAATATGCATCCGATTATCCGATCTCTAGATATGATGAAGGATTAGCTTCAAATATAAGATTAACAAACTGAATATTTGTAATTGATAAATGCAATACAAAACTAGCCAAACGTCATTATGTATATCTAAGCTCATCATTATATAATAAAATTAATCACAAATTACATTTCTATAAATCTTCTCTCAATGATTGTTAACGTGTACTGAAGGAATGGCTACTCGATCTGGATTATGATGATGTTGAGTCTCTTATTCTCTTATCTATACTAATATTATAAAGAAGTAAAGTTTGTGTGTTTGTATATTTGTATATTTGTTAAATTGTAAGGGGTAATCTCGGGATCTACTGAACCGATTTTAAAAATTCTTTCACCAATAGAAAGCCACATTTATGCGGAGTGTCATCATCATCATCATCATCATCATCGATTTTAAAAATTCTTTAACCAATTGTAAGCCACATTATTGCTGAGTGTCATCATCATCATCATCATCATCAGCGGACGGCGCGCGATGGCTTCGGGCTTAATTCAGTTCGCTTTCGTGCTCGTACGTAATAAATATTAGTTTATATAAAGTTTTCTTGTGGAGAAGTTGTTCGAGGTGGACGCTAATAACTGCGACACAGTCTTCGACTAATGTATTTTATAAAGAAAAAGTCACAAATGCTCGCATCGCACTCACAAACAATTGCCACCACCGGGACTTGAACCCGGTGTATGAGTACTAACCTGTTTGTGAGTCCTATTCTAATATTAATTAGAATAGGATTCACAGATTTACATTAAACATGTCTGTCGAAAAGTCTTGTTATAGAATGCACTTTATGTGACGTCAATTGATTTCGTTTTACAGGGAATTAAGGAATTTTTATTTCTATACTACTTTTTAAAAAGTTTAAATTTTTAATGCAGGATTAAAGAAATTAGTATATTGACTTTCGCAGATCAATTTATTTATGAAAATTTAATTTATGTTAATAAGAATCATATTAATTTTGATATAAATGATAAAATTCTTAAATTTAACACGAGAAATAAAAATAAGCTTGCCCTTACAACGTACAGGCTGTACAAAACTATGCCTCTTTTATGAGCAAATGCTTTTTTCAACAAAGTTCCACGAAATGTTGCCGATTTGCCTTTTCATCAAAAACGTAAAAACTTGTAAGCATGTTTGTTACTCTTTCACGTAAACACTACTAAATGGATTTTATTAAAACTTCACAATAATATAGATTATACATCACAATAACACATAGGCTACAATTTGTAAAGATACTTGTGTGGGGTGCCTACGTGCATACTCCCGACCTATTCTGTATTCTGTATGGGCGCAGCAGTACTGTGTGCGCCGCGACACGTCACGGTCGTGATGCGCCAATAAATCCTTTAAGTACTCAGTAGGTGTTTGACTAATACTCCCGGTGTTCGCCCAAGTAATACCCTGACCCAAGCACTTACACTAGCTATTATCTGCGACTTCGTCTGCATAGATTGTAGATATTGTACAATACTATTACACACAATACGTTTATAAATTACTGGTTTTCTGCCCGCGGCTTCGCCTGCGTGGATTTCGGAATTGGGTCTATAGAGGGTTAAGGCACTCGGAAACGACGCGGCAAGACGAGTTGGCAAAAAGAGGCTCCAACACGAAAGTGTATGGACCAGAACCCCTAATGCCCATTCCACAGGCAGAAGTAAAAGCCTGGCTGCGCAAGAGAACAGAGGAACTACACCTAAAAGAATGGACAACTAAGGAGGGGTGCAAGCGAACGAAGGAAGCAGTCCCGGTACCTTCCAAGAAGCTTGCCCGTTCCCTTATCAAACTAAAGAGAGACAAGATCCGAAAGGTCATAGCCACCATAACCGGACATTGCCTTTTAAACAAACACCTGTACACAATAGGTATAACAGACAGCCCCCTGTGCATAGGGTGCACGGAGGCTGAGGAAACGCCACAGCATGTTCTTATGGAATGTGCAAGTGTGGCCGACCAACGGGAGAAACTTCTCCATTCCCCGGCGTCCCTGCCAGAAGCATGCAGCAGCCCACAGAGGCTGCTAGCGTTCTGGGAAGAACTGGGATGGATGGAGTAGGAAGGAGGCAGGAGCCTTCTATCATACGCACAATGGCCCAATCGTGAGGCTAAGTGCGGTGGAGCCCAGCCAAACTAAACTAAACTAGAGGGTTAAGGGTCATAGCATTTGCCCACGGCTACATATGCGCGGAAGTCGGTTTATGGCGCGAAGGTTTTATCGCGCTTCCCGTGGGACTATCCGTTTTTCCGAGATAAAAATACCGCAAAACCTTGCTCAAGAATCACTCTATCTATTGATAAAAAGCGCAAGAAAATCTGTGCAGTAGTTTTTGAGTGAAGCCTTTATTGCGCATCCCGTGGGATCTGTCGATATTTCCGGGATAAAAAGTACCCTATTATTTAATCCGGACTTTTATGTTTACGTCTGCGAAATTTCAAAGCAATCGGTTCAGTAGTTACGGCGTGAAAGCGGAACAAACAAACAAACTCACATTCCGATTTATAATATTAGTACGAATAATCTACGTGTTATTCTGATGTATAAGCTATATTATTGTTAAGTTTCATTATTTTTTTTTGTAGTTTTGATGTAACATGTAACAAACATCCAATCATATTTACAAACTTGCTAAATCTGAATTGTTCAAAATATTACGTTAGACGATAAGTGTCAAGTATGTAGAAAAAACTCCACCATCCGTGTAGACAAAGTTGCGGGCATCGGCTAGTTACTTATAAAGAAATTCAAAGTTGCAAATAAAAAAGTCAACAAGAAGTTCCATTCGCTCCAAAATAAACAATAATAAACTGTCCCGTTAATGTCACTGGAGCTGTTCCTCAGGGACAAGATGAAAGCGAAAGGCTTTCACTAGCGAAAATCAATTGTTAAAAGAAATGGACGTCCAAAAAATGTCATTATACGCATTGAATTAAAAACCTTTCAGCGTTATAAAAAGGTATCCTTCTGAATGGCAGCCAGTAAGGCGGGCATTCGTCATTGTTTGCACAATGTCACGGAAGGAAGGCAAGATTTCTATTGCAAACTGATTCTCAGGAGCAATGTTAATTTTGATAGAAAAATATTTGAATGAGCCTTTGGTTAATAGAGATTCGGAGATTTGTGATTGGTTTTTTAATGCATTATTTTTACATTAATGTTTTATTCGTTTACAATATAAATTTACAGCTTGGTCAAGGGAACATGCTAACAAATGAAATAGAAAATCAAAATAATTTTTATTCAACAAAAGTCTCTGCATGGATTTATTAACGGCAATACAAATTGAAACATAACAATACCAAATAAAAATCAAAATAATGTTTCTTCAACAAAAGCCTTTGCATGGATTTATTAACATCAAAACAAATTGAAACATAACAATACCAAATAAAATCAAAATAATGTTTATTCAACAAAAGCCTTTGCATGGATTTACTGACGTCAAGACAAATTTAAACATAAGAGTACAAATAAAAATCAAAATAATGTTTATTCAACAAAAACCTTTGCATGGATTTATTGACGTCAAAACAAATTTAAATATAAGAGTACCAAAATAAAATGAAAATAAACTGTATCCAGCATTGGCATTTACAGGCGCTACGTAACAAAAAAAAAGGTATTCTACACCTGTTCTAAAAATTAAGAGAGCCTTCTACAACAAAACAGACTACTATGACAATCTAATTTCTTGTCTCCATTTTTCAGTATCATAAAATAACATAATTATATCTATTTACATATAAAGATAATAAACATATTGAATATGCATATATCTGGTAAAAACAATTAGTTATTTAATACAGAATCATTAAATTATATATCAAAGAATTTAAAAAATCACCAACCATGCAACATCATTTTTTCATTAAAGTATTTTCAACAAGTGCTTTAAACTTATTATTCGTTTACAAAATAAACTTACAGTTTCATCACGAAAACATACTAATAATAATGAAAATCAAAATAATATTTATTCAACATTACTGCTCTGCTCTATTATTTGTTACTAGCGACCCGCCCCGGCTTCGCACGGGTGCAGTGAAAAAATGGTTATGGTGGGTTATCCCTAAGAGATAGACATATACCATCGCGGACTTTTTTGTGGATTTTTGTAAGTTGTACAATACTGTAGTACATTATTTTGGTCTATCTCGTAGGGTTCAGCCAGCGTTTGCAATATAAGCGCAAAAAAACGTGCTTATTTACGACATCACATTAGAAACCTTTAAATTTATCAGTGTTTCTCTACTATATTATGCATTTATTATACATACAAACCTTCCTTAAGAATCACTCTATCTATTAAAAAAAACCGCGTCAAAATCCGTTGCGTAGTTTTAAAGATCTAAGCATACATACGGACATACAGCGAAAGCGACTTTGTTTTATACTATGTATTGATTCACATTGAATAAAGAAAAACATATACACTTCAGTTGAATCCGTGACTTGGCCGTCAAAGCATCAACTCGTTGTTAAAAACGCAGGTTTAATTCCGTTTAGGTGTATAACGGGAGCGACCACGCCTCTTCCGTGGCCGGGGGGCGTCGTCGGTGGTGGAGATCGGGGGAAGTATTGTAGCCTCCCCCGAGGAGGGCTCCCCTGTATCGGCGGGGGAGTGGAGGCTGGGGGTTCCCGGAAGTTGCTTGGTGTTCCCGGGGGCTCCCTACATGCCTGAGGAAGACCATCCCTGAGGTTTTCAGTGGGGAGGAGAGCCCCACATAACCGCCGGCTCGCCACAGCCGGGGTATGCAACTTAATGCATTTCTTGTATAAATATGGTTTTGGGTTTCACATATGAATCCATAATAAAAAATGAAAACTCCTAGATTGTTATAAAAATTGCTGAGTCAACCCAGAGCTGGGTGATCCATCATATGGACAACTCCATAATTTGTTGGAGATTAATATGTCATACCTACTCTCTATAAAGTAATGAAGTTCGCTGTACTCTATGTAGAGCTGAGATGTAAATATGTTTATTGTAACAATACAAGCTTCTTTTAGCCGTTAACCGTATTTGCACCAAATCAAATTAATCTTGATACAACATTTCAAATATACGACTCGCGATTACATATGGGATTTCCATATTGAGTCCTTGGCACACAGATTTAATGCTGCAAATCCGTACTAATGTTATTAACGCGAAAGTAAGCGAGTATGGATGAAACTACTAAGTCGATTTTAATGAAACTTTGCAATAATATACCTTGTACATCAGAACAACATATAAGTTACTATTTATAAAGATATTGTGTGAACGATCCAAAATATGACCAAGTGTTCTGCGCAGACGAAGTCGCGGGCACCAACTAGTGTTGTACATACACCAAGACTACTGACTATTATTGACGCGACAAGATCGGTCTAGGTTAGTTATTTTCATAGTGTTATGCCGAAATCAGTTAGTTTGGCTATATATATATATATATAATTAAATATGCGAAACATTATATAAAACGACTATGTAATCAACATGAGTTACAAAAAAGGAAATCACAAAAAAATCGTAATAGAAATACAGTGTAATCTCCATGTTGCGAACTCTATTTAATGAAAAACTATAAATCGTAGAATTTACTAAGATTTCTTTGTTTTACATTGTTATTGTGGCATCGAAACACTCTTTATAGCGTAGCAAAAACTCTCAATAGCGAAACGATACATCGCTATGTAGACCCCAATAACCATTTATTTCGCTGACACTTAAACACATTACTGATAGAGGCGTAAATATTTCATACAAAAGAAATCTTAGAGATCTGTCCATATATTGCTTAGCACGAGTTCACTTATTGGACTTCCTGCTGTCGTCTTAACGATAATGTAGTCAACATGAGTTACGAGTTTCAGACTATTTTGAATAGTCATCCTGTCCCACCTACCTTTGCTGTGGCCGACAAGTTCCATAATAAATATTTTTAACAATTACACTGACAGACAAACATATATGAGACATGAATAAGGTTCAAATACTCGCACTCTCTCACAAACATCTGCCTCGATTCAAACCCGGGACGTCAGAGATAGCGACACCTCGAAACCGCTGTACCAACCACTCCTCCGCTGTAATACCAAACAATATCATTTTGGAAAGCAAAATGAATGAAGATGATCTTCTGTTCATGAAATTGCCTAAATGATCACAAATGGTTTTTTTTTAATGTAGAATAAATGTATTTTACGGAAGCTTTGGTACGCGAAGACGACTTTTTTTACAATTCTAATGAAAATATATTTAAAACGAAGCGAGCTCTATCTAAATGCGTTCTATAAAAATGGACCAAAACACTAAACTTCAAACACAGTTCGTTGATCGTTTTACAATAAGTTCCAGTTACATTTTTTCCCGTATGCAAAGTTTTCGTTTATTCTATTCGCAATGTCCCGGCGTTTCTGATAGCGACATGCTCTTCGAATAACACAGTTGTGCATTCGTAAAATTACAGGCTGTATTTTAATGTCAGGCAGTTTGTGAAATGAATTATATATTTATATTGAAATTAATGGTTATATATTTTAATAAACTCTGGTAATGTTACAAATATGTATAGACTATACATTTTATTGTTCTATTCAAGTTTTAAGTGTTAATGTAATATATGTATGTAATTTTTTTTAAATGTAATTTATGATTAAATAGCTGGCGCTTCGTCTGCTCATTTCGAGTAGCTTATATTAGCGTGGCGCATATCTTCAAAAATTGTAGCCTATGTTAACTTTCAAACACTCGTGTTGCATAATCAATATAAATCTATTACGGGAATTAACGTACCGAATTGCCTGTTCCAGACGTTTCGACTGGTAACGTGGTAGTTCTTATATAGGCCAAACGAAGCGGTCCATAGCTGAAAGGGTCAAGGAACATATCGCAGCGGTGAAGAACCGATAAACTAACAGATCGGCCATTGCGGAACATCTCCTAGAAGCAGGCACCAACCACTGTCGAATAGGACGGGAGGGATCGACACATTGTCACCACTGCGCATCCGACCTCGACTCGGCCCAGCACACGCTGGCGGAGTGCCCCGCGTGGGCCTCCGAGCGCCGAGTCTTGGTCGCAGAGATCGGGCGAGATCTGTCTCCGCCGGCATTGATTGCGGCAATGCTGGCGGACGAGGGAGGTTGGAGGGCTATGGCCTCTTTCTGTGAAGCAGTGATGCTCTAGAAGGAGGCCGCCGAGCGGGGTCGGGAGATGGCCGATCCCGCTCGAAGAAGGCGGCGCCGGGCTCGGTAGCACAGCTGCGGCGCCGCCGCGGGTCGCCGGCGGGCGCGAGGAAGTCGCGACTGCTACGGCGACCCGGGATGGACCACGCCCCTTCCGTGGCCGGGGGGCGTCGTCGGTGGAGGAGACCGGGGGAGGTAGTAGCCTCCCCGAGGAGGGCTCCCCTCTAGGCAGGGGAGCGGAGGCTGGGGGTTCCCGGAGGTGGCTTGGTGTTCCCGGGGCTCCCTACATGCCTGAGGAAGGCTATCCCTGAGGTTTTTAGTGGGTAGGCCTCCCCCTTCTGGGGAGGAGAGCCCTACATAACCCCGGCTCGCCACAGTCGGGGTATGCAATTTAATGCATTTTACTCAGGGGAACAAAAAAAAAAGGCACCAACCACTGGATTGAATTTTATCGCACGCAAGTCCTTTCAACAGATCGCCACTTTTATTCAAAAGTTGTACGTGAAGCGATTGAAATTAAAAAACATCCGAACAATTTCAATCGAGAAGACGGCTTCAAACTATCAAATGCGTGGAATCCAGTGGTGACAAAAAACCACTATCTCGATTTGCTCAGTCGGTTATATCGGGCTCGTCAGTCGGTTTGCGTAATACGGACACAGTCCGTCCGAAAAATATGTCAGTGGTTCAAGAAAACTGCCGCATCACGGAGCTTGACAGCGCAGCTCCAGTCCGCCTGCGACCACGGCCGGTGCAACCTGGTCGAAACGTCAGGCGTTAACGTTCGGTACGTAACAATATCGTGTTAATTCCCGTAATAGATGTAGCCTATTTATTTAACGATTTATTGTACACAAAAGAAAAGAACAGGAAAATAAAAAATTATAGACAGTACAATAGGTGTGGCTTATTTCTAATGAAATTTCTTCCAACCCACCTGTGATAGGAAAAAAAATGCTGAGAAACGTGGATGTCGCGTGTACAAATATATATAATAGTTGTATAACAAAAAGTACACATACTTAATACTTACATACATACTTATACATATATACACTAATAAATACATACATTTATAAACATATATACATGGATATATACAAACTTAGAGTAGGTTTATTATAATACAGCAAAATTACTGAGAGGATTTAATTACGTTAAGGAAAGATAGTGCTCTTTTACTTTCTTCTTGAAAAGCAATAAAGAACGAATGTCTCGCACTGAAGGCGGAAGTGCATTCCATAATTTAACTGCATGAACAGAAAAAGAGTTAAGGAAGAAATTAGTGCGGAAAACATCAGAGGGAAGTTTAAGAAGAGTACGAAGGTGAGTTCTGCAAACATCATCAGGAGAATGAGCAAACTCAAAACGAGAGCGAAGGTAGGTAGGATAAACTGGGTTATAAAGAATGTTAAAAAGGAGAAAGGATGCGCGAGTTTCTGCGGAGTCTGATAGGAAGCCATTTTAGTTGGGAACGAAATTTAGAGACGTGATCATACTTACGCAATCCAAAAATGAAGCGTAAACACAAGTTCTGCAGTCGTTCGAGTTTGTCAAGGAGCTCCTCTGTAAGGTCAAGATAGCAAGCATCAGCGTAGTAAAGTATAGGCAGTATTAGTGACTGGGCTAAGGTAACTCTCGTTTGGACTGGTAGGAAGCATTGAAGAGATTTTAAGGTGTGAAAAGAACAGAAAACTTTGTGTGAAAGGAGCAAAAGCCTATGTGTTATTGTTATATAGAAGCTATATCATTGTAAAGTTTCAATAAAATCCATCCAGTAACTTTTATATGAAAGAGTTACTTACATCTAACCATACAAACTTTCACGCTTATAATCTTAGTAGGAATGTGTTCATTGAACAATACAAACTCTATATAGCGAAATTGAAGGGTCCGGGTATTTTTTAGGATATAACCAATTTTTTTAAGGAAATAAGATATAATAATAATTAAGAAAGACTGTAGTAAAGTGAAAAAAAAATACAATACAATGTTATAATCAGTTATTTTTCTTTGTTTTTTTACTATGCCAGTATTGTAACTGTATCCCTCGTTGACAGTTCGAATATTAAACCACAACTAAGAATACAAAACAAAAAGTTAACCTACAACAATAAGACGACAGCAAGTCCAAGAAGTGACCATCTCTAAGATTTCTATTCTATGAAATATTTACGACTCTATCAGTAATATGTTTAAAGGTCAGCGAAATAAATGTTTATTGGGAGTCTAAATTGCGACTTATCGTTTCGCTATTGAGAGTGTTTACTACGCTACAAAGAGCGGTTCAATGCCAGAATAACAATGTAAAACAAACAAATCTTAGCAAATTCTACGTTTTATAGAGCTTTTCATTAAATAGAGTTCCAACATGGCGATTAAGACCCTGTATATTTATTTCCGTTTTTTTTTTGTGACTTTTCCTTTTTCCAACGCATATAAGTGGTAGTGGGAGTTTAATATTGTATAAATATGTCCGCAATTTAATAAAATAATAAATAATAATGTATGTATGTCGCACTATAGAAACCAATTTATATATGTGTATTAATCCATCTTAATCTGGCGAGTAGCTCTGAAGACGTGTCATTGATTGAAACTCAATAGAGCGACCAGCAGCCGCCATGCGGGACCCATTAAATATATTACTTACTTCAAATCCTCCCAATAACCATTAAACTCTGTTAGCGTTGTAATTAATTAGTACACAACTTATTGTCTCTCTCTCAAACTCTGAAACGCCTATGGCCTCCTATCGTACTGTATTAATATTATCATAACACAACACATCCAGAGATCCAGAATGTTTATATTGTTACTGTAAAAGCTCGAACTACGGTAAATTCTAAGATTTTCCAGTAAACCCAAGATTTACCAATTCTTTATGGTAAATATTCAAAAAGGTATGCGATTCGAACTTTTACCACCATTCGCTTGGCAAATCTTAGGATTTACATTAAAGGCACGGTAAATGTTGAACAAAAAAAAATCATTTCCTAATGTGTTCAGCGCATCGACTCGTTGTTAAATGCTAACAACGTTGACAGATCAGTTATCTGTCAACGTAAGCGTTATGTTGTGGAGAAAAATAATGTTACTTGTGTTATTTCTACTACTTAGGAAGTATTTCAATGAATTTAAAATGATTAGTTCCTTACTAACAAATTAATATTCAAAATGAAAATAATTTAAATATTACTTAGGATTAGTTATTGAATTACTATCGTTGATACTGTACGAGCAAGCAACGTACATTTTTTGCTTACTGTGCGACCTACTTCAAGGCGCACGGTTTTACGCTTGCAACATACATTTTTGCTTACGCTGTGCCCTACTTCCAAGCGCACGGTTTTACAAGTTAACTTTATAATTTTAATTAATATTATTAAGTAGTACGTCAACAACTGTCTTACTACACACTACTCAAGAAAGAATTGCCTATTGAATATTACTGTGTACTTTTAAATCAATACAATCTTACTTAAACTTCGGCAATCTTTCTCTTCGACGTGCTCATCATCCCAACCTACTACTTACTAACTACCACTAATCAACTTTTGTACTATGTCCGTGGTCTACTAAGCGGACTATACAATTTGGTCCTTCGAGGAAAACTTGGTGAGTCTTATTTTCCTTAATTACGTTAACAAATCGGTTTAACTGGCCTCCCAGAAGCGGGTCTCACCAGTTAGATTGAGAAGGTGCATATAGCGTATGCAAGGTTATAAGATAAACTGAGTTGAACCATCATCGCCACGCTCTACGTCTGCCGCCGTCAACTACGCGCTGGACCTCCGAGCTACTCAAACTTCAACTTCACTACTTAAAAAATACTAGAAAACTTCGTCATGCTGTCACAGCAGCAGGAGTGCTTCAATAACATCAAGACCTTGTGTTCTAACTACAAAAAGGACAGCACGAGCAGAAAAAATGAAGATTACTTGGTGAAACGCCTCGAGTCCCTGGAAGCTCAATGGAACGACTTTCAAATTCGTCACCAGATACTAATGGAAACTATGGAAGATAAAAACATCAATTACTTCAAAGAGGATGTTTACGGAAACCTGAAAGAACTTTACGACTCAACTGTCGCTAATATGAAAGACTTGCTTCAAAGACTACGTGGAAAAGAATCTGTATTTTTTGACATGTCCGGGATGCTGGAGAATAACGCAGATCAGACTTTGACTGCTTTGATGGAGAGACAACAGTGCAATTTTAAAGCTCTGGACCGCGTCATGTCTAAAATAGATATTAATACTGTTACTGAAATGTGGGAATTAGAAGATAATCTCACTATTCTGAAAACTAAGTGGGACATTATCGATAAACAACACTGGGAATTGGAAACCATATTAAAGGGGTCCAATATCATGTACTACAACATGTTTACCGCAACTGAAAGAAAATATGATGACATGAGGCGGGCTCTTAACTCAAAGATCTGGTCAACATCGCACTACGAAAGATCAGCGCCTAAGATGGATATCCCTGAATTTTCCGGAAATTATATGCAATGGATATCTTTCAAGGATTTGTTCAAGGAGAGTATCCACAACAATCCAATGATAAACAGGGCTCAAAAAATGCAACACCTCAAGACACGATTGAGAGGTGAGGCAGAGCGTCTAGTACAGCATCTCAACATCAGCGCTGAGAACTACCAGACCTGCTGGGAAATACTGACCCAGCGCTATGACAACCGTCGCTTACAATTTACTTCGTTCGTCAACACCATGCTGAATCTTCCAACTATACAACATCCTGACAACTACAACCTCAAGAAGATGCATGTTCATTACGGAATGTTTGAACGGACTGGCAAACATTCAAATAGATACTTCTACTTGGGATCCTCTCATCGTACATCTGATGTCACAGAAACTAGACTCTACAACCTATACGGATTACATGAAAGAACTACAAGATCATAGAGAACTACAGCCACTTAGCGACTTCCTATACTTTTTAGAGAGCAAGTTCATGGCATACGAAACTATGAAAAACACTAAAAAAGAACTTCCTACTCTACCGAAAAACATCCCTACAAAAACATTCAACAAGAATTTTCCAGTCAAGAAATATAATTTTGAGCCGAAAACTTCATTTAATAAAACTTACTTCACAACATTTGGACAATGCCCTAATTGTAGCGGAAAGCATGTACTTATGCAATGTCCAAGGTTCGTCGAAATGAACCCGATCCAACGAAACAACACGGTAACAAACCTGCATGTATGTGCGAATTGTTTATATAGACATGGCAACAATAAATGCTCGTCTACAAAAACATGCAAAGAATGTAATATGAAGCACCATACTTTATTGCACAATAATACAAATAAATATGTACCTAATAGAGCGACAAACAACTTTGTTAAAAATAGCACACTTGAACAACCTTCAACTTCTACTCAAGCAAGCTCCAATCATATCTCTACAAAAGAGATAGAAATTTTACTACCGACTGCAAAACTTCAAGTCACATCAGCAAACGGCACCAAGATCACTCTCCGGGCTTTACTAGACCAAGGCTCGCAGGTGAATCTGATATCTGAAAAGGCTGCCCAAATGCTCCGCTTGCCCAGGAAGAGACTGAACGCTACTATTTCTGGAGTTGGAACTGTATCCGGAGAATGCAAAGGACGCCTTCAAATTACGTGCAAATCTATTTACTCAGATTACTCATTTAATTCACAAGCTCTTATAATGAAGAAGCTAACTAACAACTTACCCGACTCGTCCTTTACAAAAGGAAACTGGCCTCATATCGAAAACCTAAAGCTCGCCGATCCAGACTTTAATACGTCGCAACCCATAGACTTACTTCTGGGGGCTGACGTTTACTCCGACGTCTTATTAGATGGAGTAATAAAAGGAGGCCAGCAGTCCCCTATAGCTCAACAGACGCAATTAGGGTGGATTTTGTGTGGCAAACTGAAAACTTTGAACTGTCACGTGACCTTGGTCGACCTCAATGAAATCTCCAAATACTGGGAGAACGAAGACATTGTTCAGAACAATAAGGAAATGTCTAAGGATGACTACTGTGAACATCACTACTCGAATACAGTACAGCGACGCCAAGACGGAAGATACATAGTAGAAATGCCTTTTTGTCCTGATTACGAGATGAAAATGGGCAATTCAAGATCAATAGCCGTGTCTCAATTTTTACAATTAGAGAAGAGGCTCGAGAAAAACAACAAACTTTCACTAATGTACCGAGAATTTATTAAAGAATACTCCGATCTCGGCCACATGAAACCGTCGCGTCCGATTTCACAACACTCACTTCAATATTACTTACCTCATCACGGTGTACTGCGAGAGCTATCTACTACTACAAAACTCAGAGTTGTATTCAACGCTTCTCAAAAGATGTCAAATGGTTTTAGCCTAAACCAACTACAAGAAAAAGGCCCTAATCTACAAAATGACCTTCAACGGTCACTTATCAATTTACTACATGGGGCCGGCATGAACTTACGTAAATGGTCAGCTAACGATCCAGACTTACTACAAAACTTATCTGAGGATCAAATTTCAACATCCAATAACTTTGACTTCAAGGATGAAGAGACCATGAAAACTTTGGGCCTAAGATGGAGTCCGAAAACTGATACTTTCACTTTCAACTGGGACTTAAAGGAAAATCCATCAAAACTTACTAAGAGGGCCCTACTCTCTGAAATCTCGACGCTGTACGATCCGCTTGGCTGGCTTTCACCGATCACTATTACGGCAAAACTCATCTTCCAACGGGTGTGGAGTAGCAAAATCGGATGGGACGACGAACTACCTATTGACATTCAAAAGGACTGGCTGAAACTTAAAAGCGAACTACCACTGGTCGACAAGGTCAAGATCGACAGATGGCTCGGGGGCCAACAGGAAGATATTGAACTTTTGGGCTTCTGTGATGCTAGCGAAAAGGCCTACGCTTGCGTTGTTTATAGCTCGATAACACGCAAAGGTGGCCCGCCAACTATAACTTTACTCGCTGCGAAGACTAGGGTTGCCCCTCTTACTCAAAAAATAACATTGCCGAGAATGGAATTATGCGGCGCACTTTTACTAAGTCAATTGGTTGATAAGACAAAAGACGCATTTAAAATGCAAAACATCAAGGTCCAGGCATGGTGTGACTCCCAAGTTGTACTCGCGTGGCTTCAAGGAGACGCATCTAGATGGGAGAGATACGTAGCCAACAGAGTTACTAAAATAAAACACACGATTCCGTCGAAAAATTGGCGATATATCAAGTCTGAATTGAATCTTGCTGACTGCACATCCCGTGGCTTGTACCCTAGCAAACTGCTAGAATTCAATCTATGGTGGAAAGGTCCTGATTTTCTACAAACATGGGAAAATGAAGTGAAAGATGTAACTGCAAACAACTTTTCATGTCTACTGGCCACCAAGAAACTAAAAACTACATCGACGACAACCCTAACAACAAATCAGAGTTATAACTTTATTGATAATTTAATTATCAAATGCAGTGCATTATCGTACGTAACAAGAGTCGTGGCCTGGATACGACGCTTTTTCGCAAACACGCGCGGCGACATGAAACTTAATGCCGCATTCCTCACCTCAAGCGAATTGATAGCTGCAAATGAACAAATAATAAAACATGTTCAATGTAATGAATTTGAAGAAGAATACAAACTACTTTTAAAGAAAGAATGCATATCAAACAAAAGCATAATCTTCAAGCTCAACCCTTACTTGGGCGACAAGGGCATTATTCGTGTCGGAGGTCGTCTTAATTACTCAAAGTTGCCCTTCGAGATGAAAAACCCCATCATTCTACCTCGGAAAGGGCGCTTCACTGAACTACTTATCGAGCAAACGCAGAATGGTACTATCAAGCGTCCTGTAACCAAACTATCACCACTCCCTTTGGATGCTAAGGTCGTCCTTGAAGATCGAACCGAAACTGAACCACCACAAGAAGACAAAATCAAGACTAAAAGAATTTTGAGAAGAAGGTCTAGGAAGAATAATACTTGGACTTTGTTTACTACACTGATAACAATGTCCGTATTGATACCAGGAACTCATAGCGCAAGCGGCGACTCACTGGCTGGGGCTCATATTACAAGTCTCGAACCCAACCGCCCGATATATTACGACACAATTGGCAAGATACAAACAATACATGATGAATGGACGCTACTACTTTATTACAATTTAACTAACTACTGGACTGGTATAAATCGAATAAAAAACTACTTTCAAGGCCTAAACGATTTATGTGAAAGGACCGATCCCAGATACTGCAAAACTACTTTAGAACAACTCTCCCACGAAATGGAACTACTGGACTACTATAACATCATTCTACTGGCTCCTCACAAGCACTTATCCCAAAGAAAGAAGAGGGGACTAATAGATGGAATTGGAACTATTGCTAACAGCCTATTCGGTATATTGGATCAGAACTTCGCGGATAAATATCAACAAGATATTGAGGCCATACAAAACAACGAAAACTACTTGCTGACACTAGTGAAAAATCAGACTTCAATAGTAGAACTAGAAAACAAGGTGTTTAAGAAAATAGAAGGAAACATGAACCGACATTTTAACATGATTGAAACTTATATTAATGACACTAACATCAATTTGGCGAAGGTCGAATCCACCATGGAAGCAGTGATGGCTACCAGTTATTTTAACTCAGCCTCACTCTCAACTTACCTACTACTTAAAAATATGAAGGAATTGCAAGAAATGTTACTTGACTCCATTACTGACGTCTACAAGGGTCATCTAGATGTACATCTTCTTACTCCAGTGGAATTAATCGAACAGCTGACCATCATATCTGGGAAACTACCTAAAACGCTGACCTTGCCTGTAGAAAATATAAGAGAAGATATCAAAAATATTTACAAATTACTGTACGCCAAGGCGCGCGTAACTGCTACCTACTTTCTGTTCGAAATACACATCCCGCTTACGTCAGATGAAGATTTTTCTCTCTACAAAGCGATCCCACTCCCTGTGAAGACTGGATCGAAGGCAGCATTGGTGCAGCTTCAATCGCAGTACATCGCAGTAAACTTTCCAAAACGTACTTACATCACACTAACAGAAGACGACATCAAACTTTGTTTACAACTAAGACCCAACAACTTCATCTATTATAAAAGCTTACCTGTTTATAACTTAAACAATGAAAAGGCGCCCTGCGAAGCAACGCTGCTTAGTCATCATACAAATACAACGTGTGACGTCAAGGAGATTCCCTGCAACAATTTGTGGATCGCGTTACATACAACAAACAGCTGGCTGGCGATTTGTTGCGGCGCTTGCACTTTGCGCACCATATGCGACAATGAGCTGACGTCACGTACGATATCTAATTCCTGCATAGTAACTGTACCGCAAGGATGCGTTTTGCAATCTAAGGATTTTATTATTTACTCACACAACGAGTACAATAGTAAGATAAAGATGGACCGCTACAACTTCAATGTTCCGGAATTCAACTCTACGATCAACAAGATTATTGATATATCTCATCATCGAATATCATGGAACATCTCACAAGTTATGACGAACGGAGAGCTGGAAGACATCGATAAAAAGATACACTCACTGAAAGAACATGAAGCTTTACCAGCATCCATCTCAAGTCATGACATACATCATTATGCCATCGGCTACATTCTTCTCGGCGCAGCTATTATATCTTTTACTGTATGGCTAATAAAGAAGCGCTATTATGGTTGCTGCCCGTGCAAAAAACGGACAGCTGAGTTGCCCATATACAATGAAATAGAACTCAAACAAAGAGGGAAACATACTAGACAAGAACAGATGGCGCAAGGGTCAGCGAGCCAGCAGCCGCCGGCGCAGCGACCGCGGCCACTACGCGCAACAGCAACTGCTGCCAACGCCGATGACAACATTACATTTAATTTTGATACTTAATTATCTTTACTTTTGTATGGCATTTCTTATCTTGATAGTAATTACTTTAACTTTTTATCGTTTTAACTTTTTACATATTTTATCTTACTTTTCGGGTTGCCAATATGTACGAGCAAGCAACGTACATTTTTTGCTTACTGTGCGACCTACTTCAAGGCGCACGGTTTTACGCTTGCAACATACATTTTTGCTTACGCTGTGCCCTACTTCCAAGCGCACGGTTTTACAAGTTAACTTTATAATTTTAATTAATATTATTAACTAGTACGTCAACAACTGTCTTACTGCACACTACTCAAGAAAGAATTGCCTATTGAATATTACTGTGTACTTTTACATCAATACAATCTTACTTAAACTTCGGCAATCTTTCTCTTCGACGTGCTCATCATCCCAACCTACTACTTACTAACTACCACTAATCATCTCTTGTACTATGTCCGTGGTCTACTAAGCGGACTATACAGATACCTATGAATATGTATCTTGTATTTTTGATAATTAATTACTTGAAATAAATGATTAAGAATTACTCATTACTTATATTAGATATGGATAATTATACGCGAGATAATCATTATTTAATTAATATAACTAATCTGTAAAAGTTGTTCTCAATCAGTGTTTGGTTGTGGCTCGAAAGTGCTAGTAGCCAAGCCATAAAATCAGCATCTAGTTTTTATAGGAAGTTACTCATAATGTTTCAATTAAACTGATATTTGTAATATGGTACTTTATAATGTATTACATAAAGTAAAATACTAATCACAATTTAAGATAATATAGATAATTATGTCTTATATCTGTAAATGTTTTAGAAACTAGAAAGTATTAAACTGACTATCACTTGAGAGTAACCGAGGTGTAATGATAAATGCAGGCGACCATGTGGGCATTCCGTTGTTTGGTGCCTCTTGTGATAACCTAAATATATATAAGTGACGAATTATAAGTGTGGATAATTCCAAATAAAAGTAATTATAGTACACCGTGTTTTAATAGTTTAAACCTAGTTATTACTTAATTCCTAAAACTAACATCTACCAGCTGACAGCGGTAAAACCTAGCATATACTGTATTCGAATGGTAAAAGCCCGAAAAAATCGTTCCATTTTCTGAAATACTTACATTTACCGATTCATGTCGGTAAATCCTAAGACTTACTCGCTAATCTTAAGATTGACCGTAGTTGGAGCTTTTACAGTAACATATACATATATAATTTTTCCCTAACAATAATATTAAGATAAAATAATAATATTTATTGTATAATGTTACAATTGTTTGGCACAAGGTGTTATTGTTCACAACAGTAACACAATGATTAACACATTAATTAATTATTTTAGATTGTCAAATATTTTAAGAAAATACATACATACATACACTCACGCCTTTTTCCCACGGGGGTAGGCAGAGATTACGTCCTCCACTTGCTACGGTCCTTACATATCTCTTTCGCTTCATCTACTTTCATAACATTCCTCATAAATGCTCGACGATTGCGGGTACTTCTGACCTGGCCTTTTTTGAGGACACTTTCGATTTGTTCGAAATATGTTCGCCTAGGTCTTCCTCGTCCCGTATCTCCACTCACTCCAGCTTCATAAATCATTTTGGTCAGTCTTCTTTCATCCATCCGATCCACATGCCCAAACCACCCAAGCATCCCTTTCTCTATTCTTGTCACGATATCCTCTTTCAAACCACATTTCTTTCTAATCACTTCATTATACAATCTGTCACTCAGTTTTACTCCTGCCATACTCCGCAAAGCTCTCATTTCTACTGCATTTATTCTGCTTTCATGTCGTTTCTCCCATACCCAAATTTCACTTAAAAGAAAGAAAATACATAGATTATATTAATTTATAATCTTTGCTTTATTACCGTGGGAGAGCCATGCTTCGGCACGACCGGAGTGATACCACGGCCTCACAGAAAACCGGCGTAAAATAGCGCTTGCGCTGTGTTTCGCCGAGTGAGTGAGGGTACCGGAGGCCCAACACCCCCTTCAAACCTTATTCCCTTTTAAAATTATTATTTATTTATAAATATTAAAAACTGCTTTACTGAGTAGTCATATAGTATTAAGAATAATATTCGCGTCTTTATAAGACACAGTAGTTTATAAGGCGTGCGCGGGGATACAGATTCAACGCGTAGAGGCCATTTAAGCGAAAATTAATAAAAGTGTGCATGGAGTGTACCAACTGGGTCTGATCTCTATCTGCCACCATGAAAAATGCAGCTAAACATTATATCCAGTTAAATACACAGAAACCATTGTCATTACTGGTCAAAACGTATGTGTACTATTGCATTTCGATTTTGGGGTAATGAAAACCGAGCTATGGAAGAGTCTCCGGTCACCTGCCTTCTCAAAGCCTCCTAATTGATTTAAATACGGTAGATAGTAACTCGCCGCTCACTAAATGCACCACCCAAAAAAGCAGACTAATATTGGTGCGAAGAGAGCAACATCGGTGTGAACGGCTATAGGCCCGTCATTAAAGCCTGGAACCCGAAAGAAATTAGTAACTCGCTAAAATTTTGAGGGCTCATTAAAGAAGGTGAAATACCTTACCGTGTGATTTTGCAGCGCTCTGGGGTGTACGGAAAGGGTTGAAAGGGATGAAAAGTGATTTTTGTTAATAACATTGTCAAAAAAATTTGTAACACGCTGCAAATTTGGAATTAGCTTGTTCTCATTGTTTTGTAACATGTATTAATTTTGCAGCGTTTTGCAATGTACGGAACATTGTTTATTATTAAAAAACAGTAAAATTTGTTAATAACAAGGGTAAAAAAATTAGTAACACGCTGCAAATTTGGAATTAGCTTGTTCTCATTGTTTTGTAACATGTATTAATTTTGCAGCGTTTTGCAATGTACGGAACATTATTTACGTACGGAATTACGTATCACGTACGTACGTTACGTATTACGTACGGAATGTTATTAATAAAAATGACTTTTCATCCCTTTCAACCCTTTCCGTACACCCCAGAGCGCTGCAAAATCACACGGTAAGGTATTTCACCTTCCTTAATGAGCCCTCAAAATTTTAGCGAGTTACTAATTTCTTTCGGGTTTCAGGCTTTAATGAATGGCCTATAAGGGTGTAGAGAGGTGTGTCTGCGACAGCGATCGAAGCACCGTCGGCGTTATGACATTATCACACTTCCACCCTTCGAGCATCTACACTTGTCCCGCCGGCTAAGCCAAGACAGAGGCGGGTGGCATATCCTGAAGCACATCGATACCCTTGGTAACGCAACTCACCAACAGCTCGCCACAAGCTGTCCTGATGGAGACTCATGTCTCATGTCATTATTTTGTCGCTTAATATCACGCGGCTTCATAAGACACGCGCACGCCTAATAAAGGACTTATTACTAGAGATCGGATAATCGGATGCATATTTACCTAAAGTTAGTTTAAGACAAAGTATGGAAACGGCTTTTTTAATTGATTATTGTTTTAGTCAAACTAGCTCACTACTTTCGTGTAACACTCTTCAGAAATAAATCGTACATTCATAAATCGCACGGGGAACTGAAACTAAACTTCATGTAAATACGTATGCATAGTTGTATAAATGAACCCGGAGTCTCGGTCTTTTGAAAATAAATACCACGTGCTAATTTAGTAATCTTCAAACAATATCACTACGTTGAATTTGCAGTCCCGTATTTTCCCGGGATTTTTATTTGACAAAATGTATTTTAAAAAGCCGCTTCCATAATTTGTGAGCCAAAAATTAACTTTAGGTAAATATGTTCTAAATACCTCCATTAATTCTGGTGTATTTCCCTCTGCTTGGAAGGACGCATTCGTTATTCCTCTCCCTAAAAAATTAAATCCAGTTTCCTTCATAGATTTTAGACCAATTTCCATCCTACCATTTCTATCTAAGGTCCTTGAAAAATTGGTCCACCGTCAGCTTACTAGATTCCTTAATCACAATAATCTCCTAAATACTTTACAATCTGGCTTCCGCACGGGACATAGTACGAATACTGCTTTAATCAAAATCACACATGATATTTATGAAGCTATGGATAACCGTCAACTTACATTACTAACTCTATTAGATTTCAGTAACGCATTTAATTCGGTTGATTTCGATCTACTCACTGGTGTCTTACGTTCTCTTGGCATATCACCCATTGTAATTGACTGGTTTCATAGTTACCTGTTGGGACGTCGACAGCGGGTGCGCCTTGAGGACACATTATCTGAGTGGTGTCATATCGTTGCCGGTGTCCCACAGGGTTGCGTATTATCTCCACTTCTCTTTTCAATTTTTATAAATTCTATTACGCAATCACTTTCATGTCACTATCACTTGTACGCCGATGACTTGCAGATTTACACACACGCCCCGCTATCTGAATTTTCTCAGGCTATAGTATTGACTAATAGCAATCTCAATGAAATCCACAACTGGAGTAAAGCATATGGTGTTGTTGTAAATCCGAATAAATCCCAAGCAATTGTTATTGGCAGCTCGTATTATTTAAAGGGTCTTGACCATAGTTTGTTACCTGCAGTAATCTTTGGAGGAACAATTATTCCATTCACCAAAGTGGTTAAAAACTTAGGAATTGTATTTGACCAGTGCATGACATGGTGGCCGCAGGTTGAGGCTGTCCGGAAGAAGTTATTTGCTGCATATAGTACTCTAAATAGATTAAGAAGCTTTCTCCCTATAGCTACAAAGACAGTGTTAGCTCAGTCTCTCTTGCTTTCCTTGATTGACTACGCTGACACTGCGTGGATTAATTTATCTGAGGAACTACTTGACAGTTTGGAGCGGCTGCAAAATGTAGCCATCAGGTTCATTTTTAATCTGCGTAGGTTTGACCATGTTTCTAATTGTCGCTTTCAACTCAAATGGTTACCTATTCGCCAGCGCAGAGACTTACATGTTTTATCCCTACTTTACAATATTTTGTATCTTCCAACATCTCCATCCTACCTTAAAACTTTGTTTTCTTTTCGATCCCATTCGTCATGTCGTGCCTTGCGTTCTAATTTTAATCTGACTCTGGATATACCGCCCCGAAGTACCGACTATTTTTCATATTCTTTTTCGGCTTATGCCGTCCGGTTGTGGAACTCTATCCCTGAGGGTATTAGGGGAGCGCGAACGCTGGAGTCCTTTAAGAATCAAGTCCGTGTTCACTTCCTGTCAAAGATTCCTTAACTTAAACTAGTTATAGCCTATTGTCCTGTCCAATTACTGTACCCATCCTATATTTAAATCTCCTTTTAATATTTCCCTGGTCTTAGGTTGCCTGGAAGAGATTGCTGTTTAGCAATAAGGCCGCCTTTTGTACATTTGTTATTTTCTTTTTTTTTGTGTGTGAATATTTTATGAATACAATAAAGGGTTATGTTATGTTATGTTATGCATCCGATTATCCGATCTCTACTTATTACAGATCCAACTTGCAGAGGCCATTTAAGCAAAATTTTATGAAAGTGTGTAGGGTTTTAATAACCATTGTATTCCATTGTATAAAGCTTATATAATGGTTGTAGAGAGGTGTGCCTGCGGCAGCAATCGAAACGTCGTCGGCGCAATTAATTAATTAAAAGTTTATATTACAATGCAACAGAAAAAAATGTTCAGAACATTCTTCACGTTATAAATATACGACATGCCAAAATATTATTGTTGTGTCGACACGCATCGAGCTTTCGTAGCCATGCTCTACTGCGGCGCGAGTGAATCGAGAACCCAGGAATTATTTAGTGGCGATTCCGCTCGGCATCTGAATAATAGAGGCTAGTGATCTACGCACTGATTCGTGAAACCGTAATTGACTGAAAAGGTCTTTGTTATGTTGGTACCTCTGCTCTGAGTTCGGAGCAGTGGCTTCCCCAGTTTTTCAAGTATTTTGTGTAATTAAAAAAAATACAGACTATAGCTTAAAACATGCTTTATCCGATTTCACGTAGATCTAATAATAAAAAACTGTACAGAGCTCCCATCCATATAGACCTACGAACACAAAACCGTATAGACTTGTTAATATATCTGAGTGAATCACCGAAAAGGAAAACGAATTAATAATAAGATGCCATTGTCTCTATTGGCATTGTGATCGTTGAATAAGGGACTCGGCAATTAGCGAGCGGATGCCTTTGATCCGTCGCGTGTGTAAACTCTGCCATTTTGTGGCGCTGCCGAAGCCAGTGCGAGTATGAATGTTCTTCCTCATATTGTTTATCGTTAAATGGTTTTCAAAAATTCATTTCTTCCTTCTTTAATTGATTTTAAAATTACCTAGTGTAGATCTATATTACAGGCGTAACACAGTACAGACGCTTCTGGTAAGGCCCACACCACACGAACGATTTTGGGCTACAAAGCAGTTAATATGAAGACGCAGAGAAATTTTATAAATATCCTAAATTTATAAGGAAGACTCATGAATAAATCAATGATGTTACTAGGGCTGGGAATTAAGAAAAAAAAAGTAAATAAATAGATGGTCTATAATTTATTCAGATCCATTACAATATCTATGAAACATTTATGAAAGTTTTTCTATCAATATTTAGGAAGACAGTACTGATCACTACATCACTAGAACAAAGTCGCTATCCGCCGTCAGTCTGTCCCTATGTATGCTTAGATCTTAAAAACTACGCAACGGATTTTGATGAGGTTTTTTAATAGATAGTGATTCTTTTCTTTTTTTATTATGACTCACCAACAGTTATTACAATATTACATTTACATAGACACATACATAGATTAAATAACTGCGTAGGTACAATAAAATTTATAAAGTTTACAATTAAATAGAGAGTTAATCATTAAAGTGTTCTGAAAAGAAAAAAAAAGAAAAGCAAACAAACAACAACCTATAACAACCGCTAAAGACCGGTAGGGATATTTAGAAAATTTTGTAACTACTAAACTATTTTAAGATAGATATTAGCTCGCTAGGCTTTCCAGGACATGCTTCCTACTGGCAAAGATTCCGAGAATATGTCAACAACAATGTCTTAAGGAAGGTTTATATGTATAACACATGCATAATATAGTAGAGAAACACTGATAAATTTAGAGGTTTCTAATGTGATGTCGTAAATAAGCACGTTTTTTGCGCTTATATTGCAAACGCTGGCTGAACCCTACGAGATAGACCAAAATAATGTACTACAGAATTGTCCACCTTAAAAAGTTCAACAAAAAAGTCCGCGATGGTATATGTCTATCTCTTAGGGATAACCCACCATAACCATTTTTTCATTGCACCGGTGCGAAACAGGGGCGGGTCGCTAGTGAAGACTAATTTTATTTTACAATTTGTATGGAATTTAATTATTGTTATCGTTTTAAAAACAGAAATTCAACTGACACAATTTCATTGGCGCATAGTGCGCAAAAGGTTATAAAATCAAAAATGTTAAAAAGACTCGAAAACATGTCAAAATGTAATGGGTTACAATTATTGTAGAAATGACTGCTTAGAGCAGGTGAAAGAGTTTGTGTATCTGGAAGCTATGTTTAGAAGAGATGGTAAGAATGAGTCTGACACTGAAAGAGTAATGGCACGAAATAAAGAGAATAATAATAAACGCATACATTAGGGAAAAAATGTTTATATAAACAACGTGCTGGGCCCTGTTATAGTCGTTTGTTAAATGTCAAATCAAATTGTTACCGCGTTTTCACTACACCTTCGGAGAACCCTAGGTCGACCATAGGGATTACCCGCTGAGTTCTTCTCTTCTCTTCAATAGTCTCACTGGCACAGTTTAGGTACACTCACAATAAATACGAATAAAAAAGTGAAGGCGCGGGTCGCCACCACGTTGCAACACATTCCCTTCCACACCGCCTTCAGCGGACAACCCCAATCCATACCAGCAGAGGATACGCAGACCGCGTCATGTCCTTAGCGACCCCCCTAACCAACTCACGCAGGAACTTCTAGACCTGCAAGCGGCGGCGTCTGAGCCGTCGCCTCCCTTGTCACCCCCTAACCGACAGCCTTCTGCTTAGCCACGTGTAGGTTCCCGTCAATACAGGCCGGTCCCACTTTGGTGAACCGTGCCTTCTTCTAGCGCTTATGCCCTCCCCATGGGGCAGTGCTAACCGTGCCTCTCCTGAGGTGCGGCTCTCTTCAATAAAGCCAGTAAGGTCATTAGGACTAAAGGCTTAGGCTGAGTTTAGTCGGTAGGTCTGGTGGGTCGAGCCGCCTCGATTCACCAGGAGTCCGACATAATCAACGCATCCCTGCTTGCCTGTTGCGTTGGTATCCATGACGGATTCTCAGCCTCCTCTCATGAGGAAAAAAAAAAAGTTGCAACACACTAATTTCTACAGATAGAACGTGCGGGTAACAAGCGCGAAACAGGTTTAGGTTACGCCCTACTTATTTTATTGCTAATCTATCGATACTATATAAGAAATCGATGAGTAGCAAATTACTATATTATTTGATTTAACTTCATATTTATTATGGTTATAGCAATACAGCGCAAAAGTAAATGTACTTAGTTTTACAATGAAACAAAATTATCTCCAATATTCAGGAACAAACACTTCGTAATTAAAACACAGCTTACGGCACAGCTTAGTCTGTAAGGAGAACATTCCTTCACAAGTTTATTATAACGGACTCGCAAGGAACAGACCTTATTAAGCCGGGATAAGGTAAACATTGTCGCGGCAGAGTAAACAAAGGTGGCCTGTAAAAATGACTCGGCGAGGGGACGAGGGTCTGTGGATATAAAATTATCGGGTTGTTATGTGAAACAATAAAATCCCCGCGCACTCGGCTGCCGAGAGGACAAACATTCGAACATGATACGTGAAGTAAGTTTGAAAATTTACCACTACCTCTATAACCTCCCAACCCTCCCCCCCCCTCATCCAGAATCTGCCAAAAGTCCAGCAGTGGATGTAATGTTTTAAGGTGTCGCTATGTCTGTTGTCCCTGGTTCGAGTCCCAGCGGGGGCAGATGTCTGTACGATGAATGCGAGCATTTGTATATATTGCTATCAAAAATATTTATTTATGTATGTCTATCCGTTACCCCAAATTAAATAACACATTTTAAATGATTTACAATGATAGATCTCATTATGATAAATAATCATTACAGCCTAAAAATCGTGGTGTTATTCTTCATGCAAAATCACCGTTAAGATACCAGAAATAACCCTAGAATGAGAAAAATTATGTAGTACTTATGTCTCGAAAATAGTTACTTCTTGTCCATCCGTTTATATATATACCTATATATATATAAATGTATGTGTGTGTGTGTATGTGTCTGTAAAACACGGCAACTGAGTATCGAAGTGACGGTCACAGTTCTTTAGCTGAAAATTAGCGATATTTGCTCTTGTGCAAATATTGGCGCTGAGCTATGGACCTTTTTGTGCTGCTGCAGCACACATGAACCTCAATTATTTTATACTAGCTTTCTGCACGCGGCTTCGCCCGCGTGGATTTCGGGATTGGGTCTATAGAGGGTCATAGCTTTTGCCCACGGCTACATATGCGCGGAAGTCGGTTTATGGCGCGAAGTTTTTATCGCGCTTCCCGTGGGACTATCCGCTTTTCCGAGATAAAAAATACCGCAAAACCTTGCTCAAGAATCACTCTATCAATTAATGAAAACCGCATGAAAATTTGTGCAGTAGTTTTTGAGCGAAGCCCTTATTGCGCATCTCGTGGGATCTGTCGATTTTTCCGGGATAAAAAGTACCCTATTTAATCCGGACTTTTATATTTACGTCTGCAAAATTTCAAAACAATCGGTTTAATAGTTACGGCGTGAAAGCGAAACAAACAAACAAAGAAACTCACTTTCCGATTTATAATATTAGTAAGGATGCAGGACAGGACTGTTTCCCTGTTCTTACCCTAAATTTGTTTTTTCCTTGTGATTGTGATTATTACTCAATAATCGTTGTGTGTGTGTTCTACACCAAATAAAATATCTATCCAACTATATAAAACTTGAAAATAGAAAATTCATGCATTAAACAAATCATAGCGTTTTAGTGCAGGGAAGTTTGTATTAATGCGTGTATGTAACTAACACGTCAGGGATACGACGCCGTTTGAAGAAATGAGTACGTGCTCTAGATGCAACGACCTAGTATTATTAAATTAATAATTTTCAATTCACAGCTTACATCAGCGTGGAAACACTGACTAAGACTTAACCCGCGGGCTTAATCGCGTCTCCTCGTAACATACGACAGGGCGGGCTCCAAATATTTCATATCAAAATGTCAGCCAAGTCTCATAAAAAGTTAGCAGATCACACGAGAGCGAACTTCCCGCGCCTACACACAAATCACTCTCCAGGCCACGTTTCTTCAACTCGGAGCTGTCAAATGAGGCGTTTGGAATTACGTTGGCAAATTCGATTGTAACTCTACATTTTTTATTTTATTGTCTTCAGTAAAAATGCCTACTAATACGAGTATCATAAAGTTTTTAAGTGTAAATGTTTGGAACTTTTTCACGTAAAAGCTATAAAATGGATTATAATAAAACTACAATAATATAGCTTGTAAATCAGAATAACAAATAGGCTACAATTTACAAAGATAACAGATGCCTCCGACTTCGTCTGTACCAGTGGTAGATTATTTTATTATTAAACTGTTTATTGCACATAAAAATTTCACAGGTAATAACATTAAATATAAAATATGTAAATAGGTGGGCTTTTCCCTAATAGTGATTTCTTCCAGCCAACCTAACTGGGGATTTAGTCATAAAATTGCGGATACTACTTAAAATGCAATCAACAAAGTATAGAAAATTTACACTACACAAAACAAAGCAAAACTAATTACTTTCTTTAAAAAATACTAACTACATCTATTACTATAAATACATAAATAACAGTATATATAACAATAATATATATTAATAATCATATAATATAAATATACATACACACATACATATATCTATAAATATATATACATATTAACATACCTATAATATAAACGTGACTAATTAATTGTTCGACTCAAGTTGCGATAAAAAATGCTCTTTCAGCCTAACTTTGAAGGTTTCCACAGATCGACTATCACGAATACTCTCAGGCAACTTATTCCACACGCGTGCCGCAGTAATAGTAAACGATTTAAAGAAAAATTTTGAATTGGAAGTTCGCTGCTCCAAGGTTTGGGTATTATATACTTACTCAACACGTATCGTTATATTTTGAACAATTGACACAGTATTTTTAATTTTTTTATAAACAATTCTGATATATAAACTAGATTATTGTAAAGTTCCATTAAAATCTATTATGAAAAACATACATCCATACTAATAAACCTTCGCGTTTATGTTAGTAGGAATGAAGAATGAAAATGAAGGAAACGTCGTATGAAAACAGAAATCAACTCTCTCATGAAAAAAAAAAAAACACTCTCACACTCACACCAATTAGCCTAGCCCAAACTAAGCTCTGTAAGGCTTGTGCTATGGGATCTAGGGTAACGGATAGACATACATATATTAAATAAATAAAATAAATATAAAAATAAGTATTTTTCACACTTACACCAATTAGCCTAGCCCAAACTAAGCTCTGTAAGGCTCGTGTTATGGGATCTAGGGAAATCGATAGACATACATATATTATACATATATATTTTTATAGAAATATATATAAACAACCACCATGACTAAGGTACAAATTCAACATATATATATATATATATATGTATATAAAGTAAATATGAAAAACCTACCATCTGCGATCTATTGTAGTATTAAAGCGTGCGCTACTAAATCCGCTGGAGTTACACATATGTAATGTACTAGTATGCTGGAAATGTTTATATTAAATATTCTTACAAATAAGAGCGCTGCAGTATATATCTATATCTTTTATTATCCTGCGCAGACAAAGTCGCAGGCACCATCTAGTCATTTATCAGTAGTGAAATATAAGCGTTAAATTTATCACAAATAAGATCTAGCAAGACTCCATTCTAGGTTATTTAAAACTAACAGCGTATCTGTTCGTCGGTGTACTTCATTGCATTGCAAGTTCAATACACAATGCATTATGTTCATCATTCGCGTTCATAGACTAAGATACGGAGACAATTCTAGCTCCCAATTAACACGTTGAAACAAAAGCAAATACAAAGTAGCTTGTCTTCTAGTTATATTAAGATAACATACATACATACATATATGTCACGCCTGGTTCCCAATGGGGTAGGCAGACCACCTCTCTCCACTTGCTACGATCCTGGCACACTTCACTTGCTTCCTCCACTTTCATGAGCGTCTTCATGCATGCTCGTCGGTTGCGAGTACTCTTGACCAGGCCTTTCTTTAGGACATTTTCGATTTAATCGAGATATGTCCGCCTAGGTCGACCTGCACCGATTCGTCCTATCATTCTTACCTTGATAAGATAACATTTGCAATTCAAAAAGGATAGAATGTATTTAATACTTTTAAGATTTATAGTTTATTATTATTTATTGAAATTACATGTCTAATCACGTTTACAAATAACTATAACGTTTCAGTAGAATTGTATCTGCCGTGGTCGCTAGAAGACTGGAGAGTATGGGCGTTCTTAATTTATCACTTGTTTAAAGATAATCAACAAGTCATAAATTAAGTTTTCACTACCCAAGGGGGTGAAAACTTTATGAATGGATTTAAATTCAATTTGATGTACATATAGTCTAGAGTCTGCGAAAAGACAGGTTACTATTTAACGCAAAAATAGACTGTAAGGGGTTGAAATAGAGGAATGAAGATTTGTATAGAAAGTATGTAATTTAAAAAGAAACTTTTTTATCTTATATTGTCAGCTTTTTATTGGATATAATTAGATTCGACATTTACTCAGTAGAAAATAATAATAATAAGAGGGGATGAAAACTTTTGATTAAATAGATTCACAAACTATTGATTTATATAAAAGTTATTATTCTAACATTTTTACCACAGATAAAATCCGTTAGTCGGGATTTAATGCAGGTTAATATGAGGGTATAGGAGATGAGATAAAGAATATAAAATAACTTTAAACGCGTGAAAATATATCTTCGTTTTTGGAAAATCTGATAAAACTCGGGCGGAAAGCCTAAACTCCTATATAGCAATTTCGGTTTTAATCAAATTTTCTGTTTCTATAGCAGAGATTTAAAAGCCGTAGCAACGTCGTAGCGTCGTAGCAAATATATTAAAACTGTTAAGAAAATTATTCAAGTCCAATTGAAATTTGTTTTCGTTCAAAATTCAAATTAGACCACAAACACTTCGTGAAATAAGTTATCTTTAATAGAATCACATGACGGAATTTGATACAGATCTTTCTTTAAGAGCGGAGTCCAACAAAATTAATCGAACATTTTTGTGACTTCCTTTATTGAGTTTATAATGATATCTAATATTAGTGATAAGATACTTAGAACGTATTTTTATATATAACCTACAATCATTTTTAATGTAGTATTTTTTCACTAATTATTATCTTCACGGACTCTAGTCTCGCGCTTTTATACTAACAAAAATTAATTAAACATTAATAAATTTGTTATATTTTTACGTACATTATTTATAGGTTATCAACATATTTAAATTAAAAATGTTAATACTTATTATTAATGTTGAAGGTTATAATAGTTACTTATCGTTCTACCTGTACAGTGTCAGGGGTACTACTTTATTTCTAAAAGGATTGATCTCGTCATTAATCATATTAACTAATAGATGCCCATTGTTGGACATAGAGTCTCTCCCAAGAATCTCCGAGATTCACACTCGATTTGTTTGTTTTGATAAATTTATTTTCTAAACCTAATCGAGCTCTCGACATTTGAAACGACAAATTGAATTTGACAGTTTATTATTCGGAATCATAACCTTAGAATTGACGAAGACAAAAGTAATTAAAGTATCGTTGCTCGTTTGTATTTTGTATTTAGTTTATTACTCAGAAATATCTACAAAAATACTGTTGGTCGAAGTTATTTTGCATAAATTACGTTTGGTTAAGGGAATAGAAACCCTACCCCTACTAATCAGTAACATTGAATTTATTATCGATTCCGGACTTTGTGAGACATTACAGAATCAGTCAATGATTATTTCAATTATTAATACAAATATCTTATCAATATTATTAGCAGGCTGGTTTCAGGTATTAGTCTGAAACTCAATTCATCAGATCAGCGTTAGTTGCAAAGTACATATGCTGAGCTAGGACCGTTTAAGGCGAGTTAGAACATTAGCTATACCTATATTTTTTATTTCTTTATTATTTTGTTAATGATTATCCCAGTACCAGCTTCTCCCTCTGGACCGCATCCAACTGAGAGCGACTGGAATCGTCGACTGCCCGGATATTTCATGTCGGCTACCTTAGTGCTGCGTAGAGATGTAGCTTTGCTATGTATCCTCTATTGCTTATATTACGGGGAGTGCTCCGAGGAATTGTTCGGATTGATTCCTGCTGCCAGTTTCCGTCCCCGTTCTTCGCGACACAACATTCGTCATCACCTTTTTTTTCTTTGAGGAAAATGCATTAAATTGCATACCCTGGCTGCAGCGAGCCGGCAGTTATGTGGGGCTCGCCTCCCCAGTAAGAGGCCTACCCACTAAAAACCTCAGGGATGGCCTTCCTCAGGCATGTAGGGAGCCCCCGGAAACGCCAAGCGACATCCGGTAGCCCCCAGTCTCCGCTCCCCTGCTGATACAGGAGAGCCCGCCTCGGGGGAGGCTACAATTATACCTCCCCCGATCTCCTCCACCGACGACGCCCCTCGGCCACGGGAGGAGTGTGGTCCCTCCCGGGTCACCGTATCCGCGGGCGCGTTGTACTCGCGCCCGCCGGCGACCCGCGGCAGCGCCGCAGCTGTGCTACCGAGCCCTGCGCCTCCTTCAAGCGGGATCGGTCACATCCAGCATTACCGCAATCAATGCCGGCGGAGACCGATCTCGCCCGATCTCTGCGATCAAGACTCGGCGCTCGGAGGCCCACGCGGGGCACTCCGCCAGCGTGTGCTGGGCCGAGTCGAGGTCGGATGCGCAGTGATGTCATCCTCATCACCTAGACGCTTGGCAGTGCACCACAGTGCGTTATTCCAGGAATTTTCTGCCACGCACTACTAAACTGTGGAATGAATTGTCCCCTGCAGTATTTTCGAACCGATGCGATATCGAAACCTTCGAAAAAAGAGCATATTCCCATTTAAAAGGCCGGCAACGCATCTGTAACTCCTTTGGTGTTGCGGGTGTCCATGGGCAACGGTTATCGCTTACCATCAGGTGATCCGTTTGCTCGTTTGCTGCCCTATCCTATAAAAAAAATCCAGTTATGTGGGTGCAGTGATATAAAGATAGAATCTCATACAGGTTTTTGTAAGTGATACAAAATATCTTTGTCTCTATATTGTTTGTTGTTTTTTGTTGTCTCAATAAATATATTTTTTTCTTCTATTGCATCAAAAGATGTGATTCGGAATCATTTTCTAACTTCAGAATTTATGTAAAAGTGTATATAAATAAATAACATTTCTCTGTATTCATATCTCACTTAAAGCATTAAGGTTTCTTTATGTAGTGCTTGTTGTAAGTGAGAAATTGTCTATGAAAAATTCCACGACCATGCGCCGCGTGTTCGCAGAAAGGCCTCGACGGAATTTCGCTATATTTACTTTGCCAAAGTGATGATTTAAAAGAAAATCGTTTGCACTAACGGCGGCCATCAGTTTTCGCGCTGTGTGTGATTTATCGGACGTGTTACGCAAAAACGACGGTAGCAGCTTACTCTCTAACCTAAAGTTTAAAGTTAAGAAAGAAATACATTTGGACAATACAACAATAACAAAACAACACACAATTACACGTACCGCTACATGACACCAAAACTGGGGCAAGCTTAGTACAAGCCAGTAGTACCAGTGAAGCAAGCGTAGCCTGTTGTTCTGCTTGACACAGTGGTGACATGAGACAATAGACCGTTTCTCGTACAGAACATGAATTTGAACTTAAAACTATTAAAGCAATCACACGGGAAACTTAGAAAACACTACTTTGTGGTATTATATCACAGATTATCTGCAGCATTATATTATCTGTGCATATATTTAGAGGCAATAGACAATAACATAAATTAAAACAAAAAAAGATATAAGATATACTTCAAGCTAGTCGTACACGAAGGAAGCTTCCTAATTGCAGACGATAAGTTAGCTTTTATTGACAAACAATTTTATGTGTGCTGTTGCGTGCGATTTTAAACATGGATGAACACAGTTTAATTAACAGACAGTGTATAATTATAACATATCTATGAATGAATAACATGAGTTTTACATAGATTAATTAAGTCACAGATATATCGCTTAATAACCTTCAGGATTTCCTCATTAGTAGTTTCCACAATGATTAGGCTAAAGGAACTAGATCTTCTCAGCAAGACCCCTACCCCACACACGCGCTCCCTGAAGGAAGCCATGATTGAACTCCCTTTGATGGAAGCCCCAAACGACGGAATGTACATCCGATACTGCTTCGACAAGAAGTACAAAATCCAGCTCCGTGATGACGGAAAGGAAGGCCTCAACATAAAAGATCTAAGAATCTTCACAGACGGATCCAAAACAGATTCGGGATCAGGATGTGGTGTTTTCTCATATGACTTTAACATGAACATCTCCATATCAATGGGAATGCATAACACCGTATATCAGGCTGAATGCGTGGGAATCATTACCGCCGCCAAAGAAATACTGAGAAGGAACATAAAAGGACAACACATAAGAATCTTAACGGACAGTAAATCTGTATTACAATCACTGTCAAACAACCAATGCTACTCTACATTAATCCACGAATGCCACCACGTCTTGATGATGGCAGGGAGGGATAACCTCATCACCCTACAATGGATAAAAGGTCACAGCAACTCGTGCGGCAACGACAAAGCGGACGAGTTAGCTCGAAGAGGATCAGAAATGAAGGTCTACGGACCAGAACCAATAGTGCCTCTCCCAAACAATGGTCTAAAAACCAAATAAGAAACAAAACTAAGCAGCTCCATAGCGAGACCTGGAGAAACACTGAAGACTGCAAGCAAACAAAGGCTGCATTACCAGAAATAAACACAAAACTGTCAAAGAACATCCTTAAACTAAACAGGAAACAACTCAATCAGATAACCGCGGCAATAACTGGCCACGGACCTTTTAACAAACACCTCTTCAACCTAGGTTACACTGACAGCCCCATGTGCAGAGCATGTTTGGAGGCAGAAGAAACGGCCGCACATGTGATCATGGAGTGTCCAGGTGTGGTGGACTACCGGGTAAGACATCTCGGACAGCCGAGCTCACTGCCGGAGGTTTTCGGTAAGTTAAAAAACCTATTGAAATTTCTGGACGAGCTAAGCTGGCGAGAATAGCAACATCATTCCCACACACGCAAAATAGGCGCTTAGACGTCGAGTTGCGGAAACCAGCCCGTTTGACCTTATACCTTATACCTTCCTCATTAGTAAAATATCTTCATTGTCGTTTTAGAAAGCTTTTGTTTGTTATTTAAAAGAATGTGTTAATAATTAAAAAATGGGAGATACTAGTTCCTCTCCCTTCCCTTCGATCTTACGCTTTTTCGATCAGCATCACGTGACCCTGCCGCGAGTTTGGAAGTTTTTACCCATACAAAAACTGCTCAGCGCCTCTAAAGAAGTTTTCACTTCAAAAACGAACAATACGAATCATTAAATACATCGCAAAGTGTAAATTCTTGCAAGAAAAATAATTTGATCTCAGTAAAAAATTATTAAACTTAATCTATTATAACTCATTATTATTATAATAACTTAAAGTATAAATGATTCGTTTGATCAAAGCTAATTACATAATTTTTGTTAACATTTAAATTAAATAAATTTAATTTAAATAATTTTAATTTTGCTGTGTTCTGGTTCGAAGGCTAACGTGGCTGTAAAATTAATAGGTAACTGACGAGCTACCAGATTTACTTCGATCGCCTCTTTCCCGTGGGGGAAGGCCGAGTTCACAGTTTTCCATTTCCTATGATCCAAACACTTCCCTGGCTTCCTCGATTTTCATACCAAGTCTTTTTCCAAGGCTTTTTGTCTAGGTCGACCCCTACCGACTGGTCTAATCATATTTGCTTACTTATCGTTGAAACAAATTGGTACTTGTTTGATACTCGTACTATGTAGCGTTATGGAGTAGGCTGCCCCTGTTCGAATGTTATGGAATATTTGATTTGGCGACGTCTGGGGAATCGCCGGCGTTTTTTTACGACCTTCCGTTGCTTCTCCCGCAGATAGCTTCAGAGTTTTCAATATTTTCAATCGAACTATAGGTTACTGCCTTACGTGGGCAGTGCTTACGTATTTCAATATTCGTGTCGGCTTTTCATAAATTATAAATAGCTGTCTTGTAAAATAGTTGTTGAAAAGTAGTTTTTCTACACGAATATTATAAGGATGAAAGATTTGTATTTTTGTATGTAACGAATAAACTCAAAAAGTACTGGACCTATTTTAATAATTCTTTTTTCATTAGAAAGCTACATTATCACTTAGTAACATAGGCTATATTTAGTACTAGATTTTGCGCTTATATTGCAAAAAAAATATTGTACTACAGTATTGTCCACCTTAAATAGTTCAACAAAAAAGTCCGCGATGGTATATGTCTATCTCTTAGGGAAAACCCACCATAACCATTTTTTCATTGCACATGTAGGAAGCCGGGGCGGGTCGCTAATATATAATAACTAGCTGATCCAGCAAACGTTCCAAAATCAAAATCAAGCATTTAATCTACAAATAGCATTTTTGCTACGCCATTGGTTGACAAGTCTACGGCGGAAAACTTCGTACTGGAAAGAACCAGCAAGAGCTGTATTTTTACAAGCTTTTATTACAAGCTTTTATTTACTTTCACCTGTCCCGTTGTCTGTCTGTAATCAAATCTTGCAACTTAAATTTGATCCACTTCCCGGTTTCCGATTGAGCTGAAATTTGGTAAACACGTTTAGTTCGGATGACAATGCATGATTAACTGTGTGACGTCATTCTAAATCCAACATGGCGGCGTATCCAATATGGCGGACCAATTATTTTTAATGCACTCCTACAATAATATGGGTATCAAATAAAAGGACTTGCCAAGAACAACTAGAAAAAATATGTGACGTCATTCTAAATCCAACATGGCGGCGTAACCAATATGGAGGATCAATTATTTTTAATGCACTCCTACAATATGGGTATCAAATAAAAGGGCTTGCCAAGAATAACTAGAAAAATAATGTGACGTCATTCTAAATCCAACATGGCGGCGTATCCAATATGGCGGACCAATTATTTTTAATGCACTCCTACAATATGGGTATCAAATAAAAGGGCTTGCCAAGAATAACTAGAAAAAAATAATGTTACGTCACTCTTAATCCAATACGGCGGAACACCAAAAATGGCGGTATATTTTTCTTTTATTCGTTCCTACAATATGGGTATTAAATGAAAGGGCTTGTTCTCAGCAAGTTGCAGCAGCCTGTAGAGGTACTAAAAAGTTAAAAATAAAATTAAAGAAAAAAAAATAATACAACACAACATTTTCCTCAAGCTATCACAATGTAACACGCTTTTATTTATAAATGGGGACTATGATAAAGAGGGGGGACGAGATTGAATATATGTATGGTGAAAAGTTTTAGTGTTAATAATTTATTTTTAATTTTTTAGTCCATTTATTTTTTTTACTTTTTAGTTCATTTTATAAACAAATAATAAAAGTGTTTAACCTCCTTATTAGGTATTATAATAGTATATGGTAATATCAATGTCATTTAATAACTCTATGTATAAAATTTTTGACAAATTGTAATTCATTCTGTTTTTTTCCTGCATTGAGACAGTTTCATTTTTAATACATTTTGTAATTAATTCAAAACTTTCTGATTTTGATTTTATCGGCCCCAAACCGGGTTTGTTCATGGTCCTTCGCAGCTGGATTTTGATAAAATTATTCAAAACCAACGACATCATATCGAAACTCGTAATAAGCTAATATTGGCTTCTACAAGTAATATCGAAGACGAGGAATTCGGTTGAAGCTGCCGCTTTACTGTTGAATATAGCGCTAGGCGCTGTGTTGTGGATAAATTATGAGAAATATCGAATTTATTTACGGATCATTATCAGCGGAAAGATCGACTGGACGAGTTTGAGGTATACTACTGCGGATTGCTGAGTGAGTGATTTTTTTCAATACAATTTTGCTGGTGTGCAGTGAAAATCTACGGTGTGCATGAACTACGTTATTTTATTTAGTTTCATCCATATTTTTCTCATTTTAGTTTGAATTTTAATTGTGTGACATTGTTTATTATTTTCTTTGACATTTGACATAACGTTGATATAATTGTACTAAGTTCAAACTTTGTCATTCTTTTAAAAAAGATTTACGTTTAAATTTTGAAACATGGAACCTTTGTTGAAAATTCAATTTAACCTTTATGAAAAAATTAATAAAGCTCAAGTAAATTTTAAAAAAGACACCTAAGGATAGAATCACAGAATCTTATTTAGAAACTCGGTTAGAATCTTTGGAACAATATTGGGCATGTTTCAAAGACAATCATGATAAGATTCTCACTGTTATTCCCGATGAAGTTTTCTTGAAATCGGAATATAACACGAATGATTTATTTGATTCAACCGAAGAGCTATACATAGACTACAAGTCAAACTTAAAGGAATCCATTTCAAAACTTTTTAAAAGAAATGAAGTTTCTAATATAGTGTCATGTGCTCCAGTAAATGATCGATCTTGTGGGGTTAAATTACCAAAGATCACCATACCGATTTTTTCCGGCAAATACACAGAATGGTCAACATTCCGTGATTTGTTCGATTCCCTAGTTATTAAAAATACAATTTTGGATGATGTGCAAAAACTTCATTATTTGAAAAGTCATCTTACCGGTGAGGCCGAACAGCTTTTGCGGCACATTCCAATTACTAGTGAGAATTTTTCTAGTTGTTGGAAACAATTAAATAATCGTTATAATAATCGACGTTATATCGCGAATTGTATTTTAAAAAGATTTATGGAACAAAAGTCGGTAAATTTTGAATCATCTAAAGCATTAAAAGAATTATTTGACACAACGAATGAAACGCTCAATGGTCTTAAGAATTTGGGTATTGATGTTAAAAATTGGGATTTACTTATAATTTATATTTTAAGTTCAAAATTAGATTCAGAATCTAGAAAGCACTGGGAGGAAAAAATATGTAGTTTTCGTGAAGAACTTCCGACTTTGTTGCAATTTTTAGAATTTTTGGAATTTCGATTTAGGTCACTAGAGTATTTAAGTTCAAGCGTTTCTAAAAATATTGTACGCCATGTCAGTCAACCGAAGGTCAGTCAATTTAATAACAGTAATTCCTTTCATGTCACTGTTGCACCGTGTGTTTTTTGTCAAGATAACCACAAACTAGCAAATTGCAAAAAGTTGCCAAGGAAGAATGTGAAGCACGACGTAATTTTGTACAAACCCAGAAGTTGTGTTTTAATTGTTTAGGACCCAATCACTCGGTAATTTCATGTCGTTATACAACAAGATGTCGCATATGTCAAAAGCGTCATCATTCACTTTTACATTTAAAAAGTAATTCAATTACAACTGATAAGTCAAGTCAATTGGAAAGTGATGCAGTAGCAACAACGTCAATGCAGAACCAAAATAATTCAAAACAGAATCAATCAAGTACACCTTTGATCACATGTTTTGCTAATACGCAAACCCAGGTACTTTTGGCAACAGCATTGGTAAGAGTGCAATCGGGATCAGGCACTGATATAACTCTCAGGTCTTTATTAGACCAGGGTTCACAGGCTTCATTTGTGACGGAGTCTGCAATTCAACTTCTTGGGCTCAAGAAGCAATTAAGCAAGAGTTTTATATCAGGGCTGGGGTGTGACAAGTCATTGTCATCTAAGTATGTTGTGTTTTTGAATATTCAATCACTCCATGATCCAACCTTTACTTTAAGCGTAAAGGCACATGTGCTAAGTAAGCTAACAGCTTTTCTTCCCGAAGAGAAAATTATAGCTCAATCGTTGCCACAACTTCAACAGTTGAAGTTAGCCGACCCTCAATTCAACATACCTCAAAAGGTTGACCTTTTATTAGGTGCAGAAGTGTATGCTCAAATTTTGTTATCGGGTCTCATCAAAGGTTCAGTCGGGTCACCAATAGCCCAAAACACGAAGTTGGGATGGATTTTATCTGGCACGTCGCAAGCGGAAAATTCAAAGCGCCAGATTGTATGCATGCATTCATCTACAAATGAAGATGAACTTCTTAGAAGATTTTGGGAAATAGAATCTGATACTTCTTACATTCATAAGTCCATCTTAACAGAAGAAGAAAAACAGTGCGAAGAGTTTTATGCTCTCACAACCAAAAGAGATGCTTCAGGCCGTTATATAGTTAAGATTCCTTTTCGCACAGATGAACCAAGCTGTAAGAATGGTAACACAAAGATCATTGCTACAAGAAGATTTAAAATGTTAGAAAGAAGATTATCCAGCAATGAACATCTTAAAGGTCAGTATACAGATGTAATTAATGAGTATTTAAAGTTAAATCATATGGAAAATGTACCAAATGATGAAATATTTAAATTTGATGTAGTATATCTCCCTCACCATGCAGTTGTCAAAGAAGAAAGGAGTACAACGAAAGTAAGAGTTGTTTTTGATGCTTCTTGCATTGGATCCAACGGCGTGTCATTAAACAGTGAGATGTTGATAGGACCTAAGTTGCAACCTGATTTACGTCATTTAATAATGCGATGGCGCCAATATCCTATTATGTTTGTTGCAGATATAGTCAAAATGTACAGGCAAGTAATTATCGCTCCAGAAGACGTAGATTACCAACGGCTGCTATGGCGGGAGAGTCCTGAATCTGAAATAAAACATTTAAGGTTATTAAGAGTAACATTTGGAACAGCAGCAGCTCCTTACTTGGCTGTAAAAACCTTGCAGCAAGTTGCAATCGATGAAGCTGAGGTAAGTGCTCAGGCTTCTGAAAAGATTTTAAACGATTTCTACATAGATGACCTGTTGAGTGGCTGCGAAACAGTAGAAGAAGGTATAAACCTTTGTAAAAACATTACTGAGATTCTCAGTAGGGGAGGTTTTGAACTGCAAAAATGGTCCAGCAATAGTGAGCCATTGCTGGATCAATTTGCTAAGGAAAAGAAAAAGGAAGAAGGAAGGTTAGATTTCAAAGTAGATGAAGTCATGAAAATTCTTGGTATCACTTGGAATCGTCGATCTGATGTTTTTGAATACTCAGTTACTTTGCCGCCACTACAAGAACCTGTGACTAAAAGAAAAGTTATCGCAGATGTAGCAAGGTTATTTGATCCCTTAGGTTGGATAGCACCCGTGATAATTACTGCTAAGATCTTTATTCAAAAATTATGGATGTCGGGGATCTCATGGGATGATGAATTGCCTTCATTGCTTTTAAGGGAATGGATTGATTATCGTAAGTCTTTGCCTGATCTTACAAAGTTTCAAATTCCTCGATGGACCAATACAAGACATAATAGTAAATTGATCGAACTCCATGGGTTTTGTGATTCGTCTACTGACGCATATGCAGCTGTTGTTTACATACGTGTTATAGATAATGATGACAACGTGAATGTAAATTTAATAGCATCAAAGACAAAGGTCTCACCTATAAAACAAATTTCAATTCCCAAGTTAGAATTATGTGGAGCTACATTGCTTGCTAAGCTTTTGTTAGAGGTATCGGATGTTTTGAGCATTCCAAAAGAAAATATTCATGCTTGGACCGATTCTTCCATCGTACTAGCTTGGCTGAGTGATCATCCTAGTAAATGGAAGACGTTTATAGCGAACAGGGTATCGGAGATTTTAAATGTTCTCAGTAGGAAGCAATGGTCTCACGTTATAAGCAAAGACAATCCTGCTGATTCAGCGTCCCGCGGAGTTAAGGTCTCTGAGTTTTTACAATTGGACCTGTGGCTGAAAGGTCCTATTTGGTTGCAAAGCCAACAAATTAACTACGATCGAAAATTCTTTGAAACTTCATTAGAAAAGAAAACTCCAAAAAGGTTGTGTCATTTAAACACACAAGAAGTCAGCAGTCCTTGGATTTGGAATAGTTATTCGTCTTTATCAAAGTTGCTTCGAATAATAGCTTGGTTGAAACGATTTTCTAATAACGCTAAGAATAAGCACTCAAAAACTGTGTGTTCTTGGTTGACTAGCAAAGAGCTGTCTGACGCTCTTATAATATGTATAAAACATTGGCAATATGAAGAATTTAAAGACGACATATGTAAAATAAATAAAAAAGAAAAATTATCAAATAAAAGCAAACTTATCCAGTTAAATCCATACATGGACGAAATAGGAGTTTTAAGAGTTGGTGGACGACTTGAAAGATCTACTATTAGTGAAGCTCAAAAGCATCCAATTATTATTTCAGGAAAATCATACCTGTCGGATCTTATTTTAAAGGAAATTCATGCTAAATGTCTTCATGGTGGTTCACAACTGATGATTGCTCTTATACGGACAAAATATTGGATTTTAAATATAAAAAATAAGGTAAAGTTTTTTATACGTAAATGTGTGACATGTCGTCGCTTCTCATCATATAGTTCAGAACAACTAATGGGTCAGCTGCCAGCTGCAAGGGTTACGCCTAGTCGACCGTTCAGTCAAAGTGGTGTCGACTATGCTGGACCGATAAACATACGATCTTCTAAAGGTCGGGGTCACCATGCCTATAAAGGGTATATCTGTTTATTTATATGTATGGCTACCAGAGCTATACATCTGGAATGCGTCAGTGATCTAACATCTCAAGGATTTATAGCTGCGTTTAAGAGGTTTGTGGCTCGACGTGGTCATTGTTCTGATTTGTTTAGTGATAACGGAACGAATTTTGTGGGTGCAGCACGCGAACTAAAAAATATGTTAAATAACGAAAAGTCACAAGTCTCTGTTGAAATAGCGAGTTGGCTTGCTTCAAGTGGAACCCATTGGCATTTCATACCACCCCATGCTCCCAATTTCGGTGGACTTTGGGAAGCAGGAATAAAATCTACTAAACATCATTTAAGACGTGTCATTGGTAATTCAACACTGACTTTTGAGGAAATGTCCACTTTACTTTACCAGGTTGAGGCATGTCTCAATTCAAGACCACTTTCAAGACTAAATGATGATCCCAATGATCCAGCTCCACTTACACCTGGTCATTTTTTGATTGGTGAAGCTCCAATGCTGGTGCCAGAAGGTAATTATGAAAATTCGAAAATAAGTAATCTCAAACGATGGCACTTGACTCAAAGAATGGTTGAAGTGTTTTGGCGAAAATGGTCACAGGAGTATTTGTCGCAATTTCTGCAAAGATATAAATGGTCTCAGTATACTCCAGAGCCTAAGATTGGTGAAATAGTGTTGGTAAAGGAAGATTGTCTTCCTCCAGCACGATGGTTATATGGTATTACTAGACGTCGCTTGCTTGCCGCGGGGTGCAAGCACCCCGCGGTGGGGTGGTCCATCCTGACTGTTTTTTGAAAGAAAGGGTGGTCTGTCAAAATTGGTGTGAAAATGTCATCTTTTTTGTCACAAAAATCAAATAAAGTACAAAACTGTGTACGGTCATAAAAACACCAAGAAGCTCACGGTGAGTCTGGTCGCGTTAGTGCCGCGAGGTGCGCGCACCTCGCGGAGGTGTGGTCTATCCCACTACTGAAAAAAAAAATTGGCGGTCGGTCGAAATTTGGTGAAAAGTTGTCTCCATTTAAGTAAAAAAAACTGAAAAAGCATGTGTAGTTTAAAATACACTAAGAAGCTCACGTCGATTGTAGTCGCGTGAGTGCCGCGAGGTGCACGCACCTCGCGGTGATGTGGTCTGCCCCACCTTGAAAAAAACTGAAAAACTGAAAACTGAAAAATAAAAAACTGTGTGAGGTTGTAAATACACTAAGAAACTCACGGTGAGTGTGGTCGCGTAAGTGCCGCGAGGTGCACGCACCTCGCGGTGGCGATGCTCACAATGCGTTTTTCAAATAAAATCTTGTACAGTTGCAAAGCGGCACAAAAGCATATCGAGGTAAGTAAAAAAAAAAAAGAAATTGTCATTTTACTATAAATCACATTTGGATCCGTTCTACTCTTAAAATCCTTTCATTTGATACCCATATAGTGAAAAGCGCAAAAAAATATCAGTCGCCATGTTGGATCGGCGGCCATATTGAAATTTTAGAAACGTCACTAATGGCGTCGTGTTCTACTCTACAAGGCCTTTCATTTGATACCCATTAAGCCTGGGTTGGATAACAAAAGCGGTCCGCCATTTTGAGAGCGGCGGCCATTTTGATTTTTTTTCAATGTCTCTAACGCGGCTGTATTAGACACTTAAAACCCTTTCATTTGATACCCATGAAGCATGGGTTGGAATACAAAAGCGGTCCGCCATTTTGAGAGCGGCGGCCGTTTCGAATTTTTTTTCAATGTCTTTAACATGGCTGTATTAGACTTGCAAAACCCTTTCATTTGATACCCATATTGTAGGGATTGCAATACAAATGATACTGGGCCGTTTTGGACCGGCGGCCATATTGGTTTTTTAACGTTGCCACTAATAGGCTTCGATAGTGCTGAAAAAATCCTTTCATTCGATACCCATATCACCGTATCGGGATTGAAAACCGCGAGAATATAGCGAAAAGAGGATATTAACCATCACAAAATGGCCGCCAGCGCCGCCGCCATCTTGAAAATGTCAAATGTCAATTTTTTCCAGTGTAGAAGACTAAACCACTCACCGATTAGCGGTAACTGCAGGCGCGCAACTGTCATCCGTTTGCGTCAAAAAATTCGCAAAGTCGCCGAAGCCGAAATCTGCCATAGCGCCCAGTGTTGCCATATATCTGGCCCAAAATGGTGGTAAAAATGATCAGCGAGGCCCGATCGACCCGGCCATGTGAAAAAAAATCGAAAAACACGCGATTTACGTTCTCCCCAAAATCGGGGAAAATACCCCAATATCGGGGTAAATTACCCCACTGTTCGATGCGGCTCTCCGAGCACTACAAAAGGTCACTTGGGGTTGTCAGTCGAAAAACGCCGGCAAACCCGCGAAAACCGCGATTAATTTTTTTCGAAATTGCAACTTTTTACAAAATGGCCGCCAGCGCCGCTGCCATCTTGAAATGTCGGAGTTTCGGATTTTTCCCAATATCTGCACCGTATGCGGGGTGGGATGACGTTTATCCCGCGTCTCCAGCTCACCCCGATCTGGGAGATCAATTCGGGTCAAAGTCGGTCTGCGAAAAGTTTCCAACCTCCGTGGAGGCCAGTGTTGCCAGTGTAGAAAAATAAAAATACCAGAAAGTCATAGAGGCCCCCCCGGCCCATAGGCTCATGGTATGGAAAAATTCCAAAAGTCGTTATTTCGATTTTCGCCTTTCGGGGCCTCTAGGGGGAAAACTACCAAAAACGGTAGAAATTTTCGCCCACCTGGCAACACTGCTCGCCGAGCTCCACCCCCGCCCGGAACATGTCACCCTGTCGGAGGGCCACCTTGGCGAAAATCCGGTCCGAAAATCGCGTCAAAATTGGCGATCCAAGATGGCCGCCGGCGCCGCCGCCATATTGTTTTTCGCCGCGCGCCGCAAATTTCCCGAAAGTCGAGGACAGTCCCGACCACGCGAAAAAAGAAAATCCCGGAAAAAAGCAAACGCCGCTCCGGTCGACGGTCGCAAACACGGGTCGAAACGGGTTTTTCAGTCCAAGATGGCGGCGGCGCCATTTTGTTTTTTCGCAGTTTGACAGCGGCACCACATGCCCGTCACAGCGAGGAACACCCCCACCAAACGCCGTTAAAAAACGGAGGCGATTTGGAAAAGTTGACATTTTTCGCGCGGGCCGCCATGTTGGTTTGGCAAAATCAATCCTTTATCCCATTCTATGAACTAAAAAATCTGAAAAATTCCACCCTACACATCAAAACACTCAAAACACCCTCTAAACACCCTAAAAACACCCCTGATCAGTCAGTGAGTTCAGTCAGTGAGTGGTATCTATCTCTAAAGATACACATAAAGCTCGATTACCACTCACTGACTCACTGATCAGGGGTGTTTTTAGGGTGTTTAGAGAGTGTTTTGAGTGTTTTGATGTTGGGGTGGAATTTTCTAGATTTTTTAGTTCATAGAATGGATAAAGGGATTTTTGCCAAACCAACATGGGGCCCGCGCGAAATGTCAACTTTTTCAAATCGCCTCTGTTTTTAACGGCGTTTGGGGGGGGTTTTTCTATATCTGACAGGCATGCAGTGCCGCTGTCAAACTGCGCAAAAAACAAATGGCGCCGCCGCCATCTTGGACTGAAAAACGCGTTTCGACCCGTGTTTGCGACCGTCGAACGGCGCGGCGTTTGCTTTTTTTCCCGGATTTTTCTTTTTTTTCTGGTCGGGACTGTCCTCGACTTTGGGGAAATTTGCGGCGCGCGGCGAAAAAAAACAATATGGCGGCGGCGCCGGCGGCCATCTTGGATCGCCAATTTGGACGCGATTTTCGGACCGGATTTTTCGCCAAGATGGCGGCCTCCGACCGGGGTGAAATGTTCCGGGCGGGGGTGGAGCTCGCGAGCAGTGTTGCCAGGTGGGAGAAAATTTCTACCGGTTTTTGGTAGTTTTTCCCCTAGGGCGGGCGAAAGGCGAAAATCGAAATAACAACTTTTGGATTTTTTCCACACCACGGGCTATTGGCCGGCGGGGCCTCTATGACTTTCTGGTATTTTCATTTTTCTACACTGGCAACACTGGCCTCCACGGAGGTTGGAAACTTTTCGCAGACCGAATTTACCCGAATTGATCTCCCAGATCGGGGTGAGCTGGAGTCGCGGACAAACGTCATCCCACCCCGTATACGGTGCAGATATTGGGAAAA